>APFE030301945.1:86430-178420 GCA_000404065.3 Pinus taeda
CAGAGTATTTCCTACCGTCTCTAAGGAGAAGCGCCGCCACGTCCTGCCCGAGTTCGCCGCGTAAGTCGGACTCGGCTGGATCGGGCACGGAGCAGCTGTGGTTGTTACACCCGGGGGCAAGGGGGCCAAGGCAGGTGAAGCAGGCCGAATAGTCATAGGACCTGCACAGCTGCGTGCTGCAGTCTAACGGGCGGTAAGTGGAGGACACGTAGGTATTATTGTAGCATCTTACCCACGTGAAATCTTGCTCGATGTCTAAAATTAGTTGCAGGAGCTGCATAGGGGTTCTCTGGCCAATCTTCACCATATAATTCAACGACTGGGAATCTAAGGTGATCGGCGTGATGAGGGCAGTCGGGGGTAGCGGGGACGCAATTGCTGGCAATTGACATAAGCACACCAGGACTGCGGCATTCAGGACGAGACGGACACTGAACGAAGGCATCGCGTGCATGAAAGGTCAAGGCCAATTAGAGTTCCTAATAATCATTTGGATGGAAGTTTGCGCAATAAATAGGCGAAGTGGGAAGGAGGATTCGAACCCCCAACTTGCTGCACATCGTCGAGTTGGGGATAATGGGTTAAAGCCGTAAACATTGACATGGTTTGAGTGACATCGAACTCCCCAAAAATAGCCGGGGATTAGATTAAAATTCTACAATTATTATTCCAAAATAAACCCACTTGCCCAAAAAAAATTGAACAGAAGAATACTTCATGTATACTGCTTCCCTTACGTGTATGGCGCATCCCTTATCCTAAAAAGCATGGCAGACATGCGCACATATAACTTCCCAATTTTGAACACAGACACCTCAAGTAGCTGACGTTTGTTGAGCTATGTCACCACTCCACTCATCCTCGAGATACATGAACTATCATGTAGTCCATCAATGTAAAATAACATATAAGGGAAATTTTCCACATCATCAAAACGCTTACAACCGGCCACAACTGTTTTGTTTTGTTATTTCTTTCCCGGGTTCCTTTGAATAATAATGAAGTCAATCCAGCGACGATTTTGCTTTAATTTTGTTGCAACTGGATTGAATGCGAATTTAGCCCATAAAAGAAGGAATTTGCTTCAGAGATTATGAGCTTAAGTCGATTGCTGATTTTTGGAATGTTTGAAAATTTGATAGACATAGTTGCTTTTTATGAGTGTTATTTGTCTATGAGCTTAAATCGATGGCTGATTTTTGGAATATTCGAAAATCTGATGAACATAATTACAATAAAAAATTGACCACACCTATTTCCATCCAATTCCCAAATATTCTGAAAATCAACAATCGATATAAAAATTACCGTCATTTGCCTTGTATTATTGAAAAAAAAACTTGTTGGGAACTCTATTATTTTATATAAATGCTAAGAAACTCCTTTCGAATGTATCACCATGGAGCGCCGCACCTATAATTCTCGTTGTGAGAGTAACACGAGGCCACTTGTAATATTTTGGGTGACGGTGACTCCAGCAAAATCATGACAGCTTACTGATTGGACACTGTGCAGGTCTGGTGATTGACAGTAGAATAGCACATTATCCCAATATCACTTCAATGATCATCTGAAGGTACACAATTCCACCTTTTCAGCGAAAGTGCGCTGGAATTCGAAATAGTTTTAACCAATTTGACGATTGATCATGTGGTTCATGTTTTGCGAAGGTCAAGGGGCGATTTCCACAGTCTCAAATACTTAAAAATCAGTGGAGTTTCAATTTTAAATTCAATTTCCATGTTTGCTTGATGTGGAGAGGAAAGTCTCAAAGTTATATCGTCATTGTTTAATCCGTGGGTTAGGCAACACGTTTGTTTCCTTGTGCCTCACATGGTAAATATATTATCGCAGAGTTTGTTCTTTAAATTTTTCATAACATGATATGAATAACGTACTTATATATTTGACATATAAAGTCACTCCGGACGAAGAATCCTTGGTTTTATCACTTAAATCTACTAAAGCATAATTCTTTATACCAAATAAAGATTAGAATCTAAATTATATTATTACACTTAATGGAACAGTAAATGTCAAGATAGGAGGATGCCGTCCTTCACCATTAAAAACCCATATAAACCAATAATGCTATACCTTATAGATTGTATCTCATATATTAATAATATAAGTAAAAATAATTATAATAATATAATATTATATAGAATTAGTTTTACCTAATGAATAATAAAAATAATGATTTAATTATTTTTTTTTAAATTTAATAAT
The DNA here is from genome assembly GCA_000404065.3 of Pinus taeda. Taxonomy (NCBI): domain Eukaryota; kingdom Viridiplantae; phylum Streptophyta; class Pinopsida; order Pinales; family Pinaceae; genus Pinus; species Pinus taeda. Next base: position 88,660 of record APFE030301945.1, read on the forward strand.
AGATATATTATTTTATAGAGAAATTTTTTGGTGAAAACACATCGTATTTATATTGTTGACAACCGTTTTGATTTCCAATAAGTGTGGTTTATCGTCACTAACTACACTTGTTGGTTAAAGGCTTAGACAAATAAATTCCAATGTGATTTTCACCGAAAAATCTTCTCTGCAAACTTGATATAGATCACAGAACCCTAAATTCAACAAATATATTATTGTCAAATTTTGTAATTATATTAATAAGAGTTATTTAGTGGCAGTTTTTTTTTTTTCTGCTTATTGTCCATATATGGATTTTTGTTTCCTTAAATATGTGGTGAACATAACATTTTGAAAGAAAATTTATATTTAAAAAAATTTATTCTTTACAATTTAAAATAGATATAATTATTGATAATAATATAATCTCGGGATTTTGATATCTATATATAAAATAATTTATTGACTCAGTGATTAGTATTCATAATATTAAATTATAAATTTTAAAACAAAATCATATATATATTATTTCCATTAAAAATAATATATTATTTATAAAAATTAATAATATTAATGGAATATTATTAATTTTTTTTATTAATTAGCACATTTACATCAACATATTTAATATAATAATTAATTAAATACATTAAAGTATTTATTTAAATTAATTTTAAATACAGATTAATTAATAAAAATTAATTATAATTCCACTTCAATTTTTTTTTTTTCAAAATTCAATTGATATTTCCTTTTAATATAATTCCCATAGTGTGAAAAAATATACGAACATCAAAATCACTTCAAACTACTTTGTATGTGAGAAATGCTAATAATTATATAAAGTTAATACAATCATATATTCAATTATTACTTTAACATACCTTTTGTTCTAGGTTAAGCCTTTATTGAAATTCAATCTTATTTAAGGTAAATAACTCCAGGGTTTCCACTATTAGATCTAACCTTTTTAAATAAAAACAAAAACAACATTATTATGATATCATATATAAAAATAATCATTTCAAATCCATACTTTCATATTTTAAAGTTTACTCTTAAAATTATATGTGAAGTTTACCTATAAATAATGTTTTTCTCAAAATTTGATACAAACAAATTTTTCTCTTTATAAATAGATTTCTTTATTATTTATATTAAAAATCTATTTCCATATATTTTCTTTATAATTAATAATTATAATAGGATAGATATTTTTTAAATTTTTATTTATTAATTATAATTTTTTTTAGATTTAAATTGTTTTCCCTTTAATGCTTTTTTCCAATTTCCATAATCTTTTTGTGTTTTATTATGAATACATTTTAACAACTAAATTAATTTTAAATATTAAATATAAAAACAAATATATTAATGTTTTTTTATATCTATATATATCTTATAAATTGAATAATAATAGCTTAACCCTAATTTTATAACACAAATATTAAAATATATTAGCATATTTTATAATTTCAATTAAAATAAATAATAATTGTTTTTTTTATTAAAAGTTAACATTACAATAATAAAAATACTTTCCTTTCCCTTATTTGTTAAGGTTAACCTTACTTTTAAGTATAGATTCGATTTAAAAGTAACTATAATTGATTTTTAAAAAAACAAATTATCTTAAAAAAACTCTAAACAAATTATTTAAAATAATTAAATTTTATTTATATAGAATAATTTCATTATCAAATACCTATATAAACACGTTATTTCCGATAATTTAATTTATTTAAACATAATTGCGTAAATTAATTTATTTAAACATAATTGCGTAAATTTTTTTGTTATAATATAATAATATCCATTTTTAAGGTCAAAGCTAAGCCAGACACCAAATTGGTGTATAAGATCTCTTTGTTTGTTGACTGCTAAATCTACAAAGGCATACATACTCTACCCCCTTGGTTTTGAACCTATGACCTCTTAGGAAGAAACACATGCTCTTAACCATCAAGCCCACTCAAACTAACAAACATAAAAATTTAAAAATAATAAATTTTATTTTAACTTAACTAAAATTATTTTTTAAATAACCATTCTAATTATAAATAATGTCGCACTATCCTTACCATAATTGGAAATGACGTGACACTAAAATTACCAAAGGTTGGTAACTGACTCAATGGAATCATTGAGCCTTATGACCTTTACTCAATTGGAGAATATCATAATGATAAGCTGAATTAAAGATTGCAATCGGAGGAGATCGCGGCATAGCGAGAGCTGAGTGACCCATTTTCCTTGAACTCACAGTTCCAGTATATCAGTGCCGCGTGTCCCATATCGTGTGGCCATTACGTAACAGAGAATCCCATTACAGAAAACAGAAGCCGCGGCGCATAAAAATGAGGAAGAATGAAAGTAGTGGCCACGTCATCGTCTCACTTTCTATGCATTTAAGCTTTGCTTTATTTGCTTTCGCCTTCACGAGTGCGCCACAAAGCCTAAATGGCTGTACACGTGGATCTATTCCTCATCGAATCATGGCCACTTGTAATATTTTGGGTGAGGGTGACTCCAGCAAGATCATGACAGCTTACTGATTGGACACTGTGCACGTCTAGTGGAATAGCACATTATTTCCAATATAACTTTAATGGCCGTCTCATCCTCAGGCGCTGGATAAGGAATGTACACAATTCCACCTTTTCAGCGGGCGTGCGCTGGAATTCGAAATAGTTTTAACCAATTTAATAATAAAGATAAAAAGTAATTCTAATAAAATAATATTTAACTATTTTTTTTTATTTCAAAATGATATTGATTAATGTTAAAATTATAATTATGTATGTTTTGATAAATAATTTGTTGGAGTGGATTTATGTGCAAAAATTCATATAAAATTTATCAATTATATTTTAAACATCAAGTGTAGTCAAAAACTTGCAAGGGTGAGAGGAGCTTATCCTTAAACTTTAATGCAAAAATATATTTAATATAAAAAGAATAAAAAAAAATTTTATTATTAATTAATTAAATTTTCTGTAAAATTAAAATCAAACATACCCTTGACATAGTGTAACTTTCACAATTAAACTTTCCATTCTCAAAATTATATATAAATTTGAAAATAAAATTTTCAAAAAATTAACTAAAACCTATTCCTAATTAAATAAAAAATAATATTTAAAATACCATTTTAATAATATAATAAAAATTATCCTAATTGTGAATAAAGATATGCATTAAACTCTAAAATTATAAAATAATATGTAAAATGCATTTTTAATAGTATAATAAAAATTATCCTAACATATTTTGCCTTTTGCGAATAAGGATATGCATTAAACTCTAAATACCCTTTGTGAATAAGCATATGCATTAAACTCCAATAACATATGGGTTAAAATCTAATACAAATTTTAACCATAGTCAACCATGAAACCAGGTTCTTCTCTCTTGCAATATGTTGTGACTAAAAGCATTTTCGGCATAGTGCAATGTGTCATATGGAAATTGACATTGTCATGATGAAGTAAAGTTTGAGAAAGTATGATGTATCACAAGAATGGAAACTTTGACGTTATGTAATATGTCATGACCAAAATAATTTTAAGTGTGATACATTATATCACCATTGTGATACATTGTGTCATAATCAAAATAGCGTTGAGTGTGATATGGCACAAGCAAGTGACCAAAGCAATTTCGAGTGTGGCACATTATGTCACAACCAAATCACATGGACCAAAAATTTATTCCCTTGAGATATGGTCTGGTTAAAGGAATTATAGGTGCAATATGTTTTGTTACATGGAAAAAAACTTTTCTGCAATGAACTTTGAGAAAGTGTGATTTGTTGCATGAATGCAAACTTTGAGGTAATACAATATGTGAGGACCAAAATAATTTTGAGTGCAATATGATATGTCATGACCAAAGTAATTTTGGGTAAGATATTCTGTGTCACAACCAAACTAATCTTGAGTGAGATATGGTGCAAGCAATTGATGCCATGAAACTTTGTCTTATGTGAACTTTATGTATTACAATTTACAGAAACATTGGATTATTTTTTTTGGGTGTGTCACATTAAAAAAATGTTTTGCTATAACATGATTTTATAAACACAGTTAATGTGTCTTGTACTTAAAAAATGTTTTGGTGTGACAAACCAGGATTGTACAAAATTTGACAACGTGTGATGTATCACACAAAAATAAACTTTGGTGCCAATTGATACAAAAAATGATTTCACAAGAGCATAAATCTTGAGGAGATGTGATATGTCTCTCAAAGAAAAAATTTGTGAAAGATATATCCCAAGGAAGATATTTTTTTGTTCATATGATGTGTTGTCAGGAAATATTTCAAGGGTTCAAAAGAAAGTGGAAATATTTGCTTTGACATAATGAAGAAAAGTCTGAGAAACTCCAATGTGTTGCATGGATAGAAACTTTGATGAGGTTGATTGTGTTTGACTATAACTGAATTTGGTTGTCTATAGTGGATTATATTTGATATGTTTCTATTATGGTTGATTGTTGCTCACGATGTTTGAATATGGTTGACTTTGGTTGAATATTGTAGACCTTGGTTACCCATGGTGATTATGCTTGAATATGCTAATGCATGCTTACTTATAGGTAACCATGCTAAACCATGGATGACTATGATTGGACATATTTAACCATGGTTAACTACAACTGTCTACAATTAACCGCGATTTACTAGGGTTTGACATATTTGACCGAGGTTAACCGCAATTGTCTACAATTAGCCATGGTTGACAATGTTTAACCATGGTTTACTATGGTTGGCCATGTTCAACTATGCTTAGCAATGCTTGGATATGTTAGACCATATTTACACATGGTTGACTATGGTTTCCCATCTTTGAACATGGTTGATTATGTTTGAAAAGGTTTTACTATGATTGTCCATGCTTAATTATGGTTAACGGTGGTTCGACCATTGTCAACTATGTTTGAATGTTGTTAACCATGGTTTTCCATGTTTGACTATGATTGAAATGTAACATTCCTTAATAATTATGATGCACGACAATGTTCATAAGGGGTTGACCATATGTAACTATGGTTAATTTTGGTTTAGCATGCATGACCATATTGATTATGGTTAAACATGGTTGACTTTAATTAAGTATGGTTCACAATGGTTGACTATAGCTCATAATGGTTGATTAATATTAATTGTAATAGATAATGTAGACATGGTTTTGTTATGGTTAACTATGGCTAATGAGGTTTTGAACCTTCGATTTTTTGTCTCTATAATTGTCTCCTCTTAGAACCACGACTTTCATCCACTGGGCTTTCACAATTTGGTAAAAATGAAACAAAAGAAAAAACACTAAGTATGCTCTAATGGGTATGAATGTGGAATTTTGGGGCTAAATATTTGAGTGAGTGAAAGAATCTATCTATATTGCATGATAGTGTCGTGTTGGGAAATATGGTGAATGTGGATCACCCAACTGGACTTGACATGTAAAGATAATCTTTCAAACCCGAAAAAGCCCCATGACAAAGTGAACACCCCCCATGTCTAAGTTGAGTCCAGTGCCTAAACTAATAGGGTTGGTGCAAACAAATGGGCAAGGGATGCATAAACTACCCAGTTGGAATCAATCTACAAAGGTGTTCTCTTAGATTCAATGAAGCCTCATAACAAAGAGAATGTCCCATATTTGAGTTGAATCCGTGCATGAGCTATTAGGGCCAGTGTTAAGATATGGATACAAAAGGACAATTATATTGTTTTCTAACAAAATCAATGGAAATGAAATAACTCAAAAGTCATAGGAGAACATAAATTAAACATATATGACATACATAAACTAAAACCTTGTCTTCTTCCTTTTTCAATTTTTTTTGCATAGTCTGTATCACATGCAACATTACATATTGAACCTAAAATCATAAAATATTTTTTTTGTTACAACATATAACATTACTTCAAAATTTTCTTTATCAAAATATAATTTATTACATCAATTTTTTTCATATTCAACACATTACACTTTCTAAAACTTGGTTTAGCATCCACTTTCACAAACTTTGTTTACAATATATTACACTATACTAAAACTTTGTTTCCTACCATACAAAAATGGAAAAGCTTTCTTTCATGGTAACATATTACATATCACATCTAAAATGCATATATATCTATATGATGAATCATTTCAACATATATACCCACTAACTAAGGCCTTTGTGATTTATATTTGCAACATAATGCGCATATTTGTATATGTGACTCTTTGTATGATTATGATTTTATGCCCATTTAATTTAAGGGTTTCTCATGCATACCAAATATTAGGTGACGTCAGAGATGTTATTTCTCATGCATACCAAATATTGGGTGACGTCAGAGATAACATCAGAGAGATAAGTCGCAAACCAATACGAATGTCTGCTGCTTTCATATGCAAAAGCATAAACAATGATCCCAGAAAAGAAACAATAGATTGAAAATGTTGAGAATAGCTTAGGATGATTTACTTGTTTGGAATGTTTTAAAGTCTAGATAAAACATCTAACACTCTAATGGAATAATTTTTACTCACACTCTTAATGGTTTAAATAACATTTAAACCAATAAAATAATAAAAATGAAACCCCATCCAAAACAACTAAATAAATTACACAAACCGATAAATTGTTCACCTAACATTTAAACTAATAACATAATAAAAATTAACCCCATTCAAAACGACTTACACTTACACAAACCTATAGAGAAATACCACAAAACTTAACAACAAACACACACCTATACCTATAGAGAAATACCCCAAAACTTAACAACAAACCAAGCTTGTATCCAAATCATCAAACGGATTACTTAGCATACGAGGAAATACTGAATTATTAATATGACGGAAGATATATCTAAGTACAGGAATGACGGAGGACACTCAAGGAGTGAAGAAAGATGCTTTTGCATTAACTTGAATGTTAGTACAGAAAAGCATGGTACTGCATTAATTTGGAATTACAAAAGCAAATCTTTCTTTCTTATTTATTTTGTTCATGTTCTGCTCGAATATTGGAATATGTTATGTCAAATTACGAAAGATTCATCACAGAGGAGTAGTCATATTAAAATTGGCACAACTTGTTCGCTGGAGCAGATTGGAAGAGAAACCTAGTGTTGAGTTGTCCAGATCAAATTGGATAAAATTCTCTTGCATCTGATAAGTCCCTATCACAATTGATGCCACTGGATCCTCGCCCGCGTCAACAAAAGCTAGACACAACGCATTCTGTGTGTAGAGCCGTTCCATGGAGTTAGCTCCAAGGATCCTCCAGGTAGCGTTGCCCTCCAAAATGAGGTCGATCGTCGGTACGTTGGGTCCAGGAGCTGTGCTCCCTCTAGAAGGGGGCTCCCCAGTACCGGTTGCGTCGAAACACGCACCTTGGATCAAGGGGGCATAGGGCACCGCCAATGAAACGCGCTTGATCTTCATGTCGTTGGCCATCCTGGTGTATTGGGCCACGAGGGAGTTGTAGATGGGGGTGGCCAGTTGTGTGTAGCGCGCCACGGTGCTCAGCTTCGTGCCGCCGCGTCCCCTGGTGTTGATTCGCAGCTTCTCCGCATCGATCGGCACGTCGACGCCATTGACTTTGATTCCGTGAACACCGATATAAAAGCCGTGGGTGGAGGCGTGGGTAGAGTCAGGGCTGTAGATGGGGTTCCTGATCAAGGGAGTATGGATGAGGTTGCGCGAGAGGTCTCTAGGGGCTCCGCCTTTCAGTGGAGAGAAGACGTTCGGGCCGTCACCAAAGAAGAGATACCCCTCTGAATTCTCCTGTGGCAGACACATGGCAAACTTGCGACTAAAACCTCCCGCAGCGGAGAGTTGAGTTGGTAGCGCCAGCGTCGAGGAGCTCATTCCGGCGACGCCAACGGCCTCCTGAGGCAAGAGAGTGCGATCAAATTCATACTGGCAGGCGAAGGGCACTAAGGGGAACCTAACGGGGTGGCCTGATTTCCAACCGTCGCTGCTGAGAAGCGCCGCCACGTCCTGCCCGAGGTTGAGGCCCGGTTCTGGCACAGAGCAGCTATGGTTGTTGCAGCCGAAGGCGCCGAAGCCAAAGCAGGTAAGACATGCCGAATACTCATACGACGTGCATAATGGTGCACTGCAGTTGAGCGGTTGGTAAGTGGAGGACCTGTATTGATCGTTAGCGCATCTTACCCACATGAAGTCTTGCTCTATGTCTAGCATTAGCTGCAGGATTCGCAGAGGGGTTCTCTGCCCCATCTCCACGGTGTAGTTCATTGTCTGGGGATCGTAGGTGATCGGCGTAACGAGGGCCGTCGGGCGCTTCCGGGAAGCATCTGCGGGCAATTGACAGAAGCATACGATGACGGCGGCAATGAGGACGAGAGGGAGACTAAGCGAAAGCATTGCGCGGAGAGTAGTAGGGCTGCTGATATTGTGATGGATGGAGATTGCACAATAAATAGGCAGAATCGCGGAGGAGAATTCGATCCCTGCCAGCCCGGAAGTCGTCGAGTTAAAGCCGTCAACATTGACTTGAAACGCCGTAGCTGTATTGGTTTCCGAGAGATAGAAAAGTGTGCGCACAGATGCGTTGGGCGCAGGGACCTCTCAAATTGCTGGTTAATGCGGGAGAGTTTATCTATTTCACCGCTACATCCATCTAACATGACATCAAAGTGCATTTTTGCACGTGCTCCAAAAGCCGTTTTTTCCGCCGTTTTTTCGACGCTGCTATTTGTTTTAGATAGCGGCCAATGAAACTTCGATCAAATTTACGGAGAAACCTTCTGTAAACGTCATCGGGAGTACGATGTCAATTGGACATTGTCTCTTCCATTAAAATTTGGCAAACAAAGAAATTAGATTCCGAGTCATAGGCCATTCATATCGCAATTCTGAATCTTCATACTTTGAGAGATCGATTCGGTGACTCCATGAACACCTAAATTATAAGTTTCCATAATATGTGTTTAGATAGATAAATAAAGCTGGATGGAGATTAGGATATAAATAAGCATGGGAAACTGCTTGGGGTTGTAGAAGCAACCATTGGGATGCCCAAAGTAAGGACAAAAGAGTAGTCAAAATGGAAGGAGTGGACCCTCTCAAACTAATCAACGATAGTGCAGACATCCCGAAATAAAATCCACTCGTAAATGGTGATGAGGGATCCATCTCTCCCATGGTATATGTACTACTCTTACCCTACATTTGATGAGAGAATAAGGAAAAAGGTTCGACCAAATTGGAACTCACTTGTATAAGTACAAGTTTGAGAAGATTAGTCAAAGGTGAGATGATGTGTGGTGGTGGAATTTTGTATACTATTTCAATGATAACTTGGTCTTTTCCCTCTACACTGATAACTTGGTCTTTTTTCTCTAAACCAATGATTAAATGATATAATTTTAGTTTAAAAATGAAAATGCCTAGAAAGTATTCAAACTTATATCAAATTGAAGTTCTTGTCGTTCTGAATCCAACGACGTTCATTTCACCTCAATCTGACATTGTATGATCAAGTTATCACAGTTTGATCGTTTGGCTCAACAACTAAAAAATGAGCAGGTTTACTGACTGGGCAGCTGATTGGGCTACCGTATTGTTGAAATCATTCAGGGTGACTATGCAGGTACAGACCAATGAGGTTCTGCCAAGTGACAACCTCGAATTGGTCGAATTAGCTCATTTTTTATTGGTTCGTGATTTTTGTGGTGGACCAATTAGGGTGTGCTACCTGGCCCAACCAAAGGTTGCCATGTGGCACCCCACAGTTGGCCAAAAATTTGGTATGGGTCAGACATGTTAAACAAGATTCAAACACCCGACCTCTCATCTAACACTCAAGCACCTTGCCACTGCGCCATGGGGGTGGTTCTTAACACCATAAGGCTTCGACGCTTTATAAAGTTTCCTTGGTGCAATTTTGGAGAAGGGGTCGGGTTGTCAGTGTCGATCCCTGGTCACCGCACCACCATAAAACTGAGCGCAAAGGTTAAGGGGCTTGGGACCTTAGCGCTACCCTTGGTCACAGGTTTCCCACGAGACCACAGGCATATCTGAGAAAGAGCCAACGGAGAGGGGGCTCTGCAGAAGCTCCAGGTCTAGGTCACCTAGGCGCCATATGACCATGGCAAAGGCACTCAAAGGAGGGAGCTTTGTAAGGGGACCAGCCCCAAGCCATATGGCCTCCAACATGATCATGAGGGATCAATGTGAGGAGCTCGGCAGTAAGGATGAGTTGTTGGCCCAGCCCTCGGCCCCATGGGCGCCAACATGACTATCAACCTAACATATAAGGGGTTACGCTGACGGGGGCAGGAGGCTAGCCCCGACCCTCGGTCGCATGTCCCATGTGGCCAAAATTTCTTCCTTCAAGGGTTATTGGGAAATTTAAGTATCCAACAAATTGCACCTTCGGTAGGGGAATTTGTCGCCTCCGCAACGGAAAACCGGTCATATTTGTAGGACAGTTAGACTGTTGGTTTCATTTGTAAGACAGATAACAAAAAAACTACATGGAGAGCTTGTAGAGCCATATCTTTGTGATTTTTTAGCCTTTTAGAGCTCAAAAATAGTCTACCTAGGGATTTTTGGACATTATGTCTTTGGTGATCTTTATTTACTTATTTGAGCACATCTAAAGGAACTTTTTGTAGGTTCAATTCCATAGGTGTATGGATCAATCAGTGTTTTGGAGAAATTCTTGAAGGTGTTTGAGCATGGAGAAGGCCTTGTAGGGATTTTATTACCTTCAGAAGTTTACTGTAGCAATTGTTACTTGCAGATCTCTTATATACTTTTCTCACTGTCTTATTGAAGAAATTTTTCTATTTTCCCTTGAATGTGGAATTGAACTGCTTATATGCTCATTTTCAAATGGAGTACAAGGTCTTTATAGGAGACACCTTGTGTTGTTTATGTTTTTGTGACTGACTATAGGTTGTCATGATGTTTATGTGAGAGTTCTTTGCAGGATAATATTTCCTTAAAGGGGAAATAGCCACATGTTTTATCAACAAACTTTTATGTACTCCTTTTCAACTAAATATATGGAGGTGTCGAGCTATGTTGGGAGGCCTAGAGATGTAGCCCAAGAGGGGTGAAATTCATCACCAAATCCTTTGTTCTACTCTTCATGAATATTTGTATGAGTTATGTGATGTTGTGTTGCTTATGCTTAAGTTTAAATGTGAAAACTAACTCATAACTTGAAGAGACCTTTTGGAAAACCTGTTTTGTGTTAAGATCCATTTTTCCTTACAAAGTGTCAGATAACAATCCTTGTTTTTAGGAAGACAAAACTGATTTGTTCCTCCATTTTCATATCAATTGGTATGAGAGCCTCATCTAACAAAGTTGCAAGAATGGGCAAGAAGAGTATCCAAGAGCTCGAGGAAATGAATTTGGCTCTTCGTATGGAGAACATTGAGTTGATAAAAATGATAGAAATGGCTGAAGAGGAGAAAAGGCATATGCACCTTCAGTTGTATCATGTGCTTGAGGAATAATTTGCTGAAAGTTTCACTCATGTGACAACAAAAGACACCTCCAAAATGAAACAAATATGTGGGCATTGTTCACATAGTGGTTATGGACCATATGAGGAAAATGATGCATGTGCATTTTGTAAGCATCTCCTAGATTCTCACTATATGTCAATTGGTAACAGTGGGTGGCTAGAGTCATCTCCAATGTCGTCATCATCATTAGAAGCTAAAAACATGATTGGAAAGTTCAAGGAGGCAATAAACATTTCAAGTATAATTCCTTATGTTTATGTTCATAACACCTCTTTTGTAGCATTTCAGCAACATACCAAAGGCATTGGTATGAATTTGCTTTATAAAACGGGTTATGAAGGAGGAGGAGTCAACATCAATGACCAAAGGATCACCAATCCAATCATGGTACAAGAGAGACTAGAGTATTAAGGGTTGGGATATGGTCAAAGGGAGTTTGGAGAATGGTCTAAATGGTCTGTGGCACAACAATCATCCGAGGATGATATACCAAGATGGTGGTGACAATGTTCATTTTTCTCTCAAGAAAGATGAATTATTGAAGTGACCTTGCATGTCATCATCCACCCCACATCGTAAAAGCTGCATCCTAAGGGACATGCATAAATCTCATGGGTGTTTTCTAAATGTTGGTAATTTTGACTATTTGTGGAATATGTATCCTTGTACTTTCTATGATGCATTTGACCATTGTGTCGATGTTTGTGAGCAACACATGGTAATGGTTAAAATGATGGATCAGATTCTGGGCATCAAGCATGATGAATATCCTTTGCATGAGAGGACTTCCTTATCGAAAAGAAAGAGAAAGTTCTTATGTACCCATTGCAAGATGCATCAACATGGAAATGAACAATGTTGGAAATTACATCCAAAGCTTCGTTACAAGAAGGGAAAAGAGATTATGCAACCTAATGAAAGGGAAGCAAGAGTTGGAAAAGAGGAATCACAACAATCGTAAAGCAACCTTCAAGGAAAATTTGATGCAAAAAGAGAACCCATAAGCCTAGGAGAGGCAGAGATTGGGTACCCTGTTTGGAAATTTGCTTTGTAAATTTGTAATTACTTGTTATTATTTACCTGTATGGGTACTTTTGTAAAGTGAACAATAATAGTCACTATGTGCAACAATTATGTTTCATTGACATTATGTTATTGGTTTGTTTATAAGTCCATGCATAAGGGATTTTGGAATGTATAAGTTGTCATCCAAGTTTGTCATGTACTCACTGATGCAAGTATTCAAGATAAAACTTGTTGTGAATAGAATCTTTGTTTAATATTGTACAATATAACTATGGTTTTGTAGGAAAAGCCAATTATGTAATTGAATTTTTGCAACATTGTACTTTTGTGTACAAGCTCAGTTTGAGGATGGTAAAGCAAATTTATATTGCTTTTGATTTCCAAGATGGAGTCAAGTTTGTCTTCAAGATGAAGTTGTTTTAAGCCGTGAGAATATGAGATTAAAGAGAATGTTCATATTCCACTAATCAATGTTTTTATTCCTTCATTAGCGATAAGCATTTTTGGCTTGATTCTTAATAGGACAGTAGGTCTTCATGAAGAAGATAGGTGAAGTACCTTGATTGGAGCTTGAAGAGCACCAATTGAAAAGATAACATATGGATTAAATTTTTGGGTAATTTTGAGTTTCAACCTCAATTTAGTTACTAGGAGAAGTAAAATGTTGGAGTCCAAAAGTTCCTAGTGGAGAGGTGTGATCACGTGCTCAAATTTTAGCTCAGAAATGAAAGTGCCAAAAAAAATATTGAAACCGGTGTTAAGTTAAAGTTTTCATTGTTATGAATCCAAAAACATTTGGTTTGCCTCAATCTGACACCATATGCTCAAGTTATAACATTTTGATCATTTGGCCCAACAAAGAAAAAATGAGAAAGTTTGCTTATTGGGCTATCGTACTGCTGACATCATCTAGGGTGACTATGAATGTATGGACCAATGAGGTTTTTCCAAGTGGTAGTCTCATATTAGTTGAATTAGCTCATTTTTTATTAGTTCGTGAGTTTTGTGGTGGACCAATTAAGGTGTGCCACATGGCACCCCACCATTGGCCAAAATTTTGGTATGGGTCGATAGGGTGGATAGGATTTGAACACCCAAAGTCTCATCCAGCACTCAAGCGTGTTGCCACTACACCATGCAGGTGGTTCTTAACACCATGGAGCTTCAATTCTTTATAAAGTTTCTTTGGCGCAATTTTGGAGGTGGGGATGGGTTTTCAACCTAGACCCCCGGTCACTGCACCACCATACAACCAAGAGAAAAGTTTAAGGGGCTTATGACCTTAGCCCGACCCTTGGTCACAGGTTTCCCATGAGACCACAAGCATATTCAGGAAGGCACCTGCGGAGAGTGGGCTCGACGGAATCTCTAGGTCTAGGTCACCTGAGCGCCATAGGATTATGGCGAAGGTTCTCAATGGAGGGAGCTTTGTAAGGGAACAAAACTAGGCCATATGGCCTCCAATGTGACCACGATAGATTGCTGCGAGGGGCTTGGCAGTAAGGGCAGGTCGTTGGACCAGTCCTCGGCTCCATGGGTGCCAACATGATTAATGGCTTGACATATAAGGGGTTAGGGCAGTGGGGGTGGGCGGTTAGCATTGACCGCATGGCCCTTGTGACCAAAATTTCTGCCTTTAGGGGTTATTGGGAAATTTAAGTATCCAACAAATTACACCTTCAGCAGACAAATTTTTTGCCTCCACAGCGGAAAATAGAGCAGATTTATAAGACAATTAGACTGGTGGCCTGATTTGTAAGACAGATAATAGGAAAACTACAGGGAGAGTTTGTCGAGTCGTATCTTTGTGAGTTTTTTGCCTTTTGAAGCCCAGGAAGAGTCTACCTAGGAATTGTTGGACATTCTCGATCCAATGGTTACCTCTATTTTCTTATTTAAGCACATATAAAAGAACTTTTTGCAAGTTCAATTCCATGGGTGTATGGATCAATCATTCTTTTGGAGTAGTTCTTAAAGGTGTTTAAGCATGGAGAAGGCCTTGTAGCGGTTTTCTTACCTTCAGAAGTTTATTGTAACAACTTTTACTTGCAGGGTTCATCTCTTCTATACTTTTCTTAGTATGCCTTTCTAAGGAAAGTTTTCTATTTGTCCTTCAATGTGCAATTGGAGTGCTTATATGCTCATATATGCTCATTTTCAGATGGAGTACAGTGTTTTTGTAAGAGACAACTTGTGTTGCTGATGTTTTCATGATTGAATGTATGTTTTCATGATGTTTTTGTGAGATTTCTTTGCAGGAGAATATTTCCTTGAAGGGGAAATAGGCACATGTTTTATTAGAAAACTTTTATGTAGTCATTTTCCACTAAATATATGGCGCAGCTTAGTTATGTTGGTAGGTCCGAAGACATAGCCCAGGAGGGGTGAACTCTGTCACCAAATCCTTTGTTCTATAGTTCATGAATTCCTGTATGAGTTATGTGATTATGTGATGTTTATGATTAAGTTTACATGTGAAAATTAACTCATAACTTGAAGAGACCTTTTGGAAAACCTACTTTGTGTTAACACCCATTTTTCCTTGCAAAGCGTCAGAGAATGATCTCTATTTTTAGGAAGAGGAAAGTTACCCTCTCCTCCATTTTTAGATCAATCAAATACAACCATGCCAGGTTCATTTTATTCTAATTCCTCTAGTAATGGATGTATCCAACGTCTTTGTGGTGTTGGATTCTCCTCATTGGGAGAAAGGTTTCTTGATTGTTGAGAAGGACAAATAATTAAGTGAACCATGGTGAATATATAAGTTTTATTAATTATTTGAGTAAGACACCCCTCTAGACAACTTGACTTGGACCAAACATAACACATTATAAAACCCATGAGAAATAAAACATGCAAACCAACTATAAAAGGTACCTCTTGAAAGCCAAGACACTTGAGGATATCAATCACCTAAAAGCCCTATACTAATGGAGGACTAAGAAGTAGTTACTCCAACCTTCTTATACCATCCTTGATCGGCACAAGTGACCATGATGGAGCTGAGCATCATAATAAGAAGAACTAATATGGTGATTGACAACTGCCATAGGTATCGTGGGGACTTCCCACCCACAATCCCCTTCTAGGTAATATCCTTAAAAGATAGGTCACTAAGGCTACCACCTCACAACCAAAAAATGAGAGCGAAACATGTTATTAGAACCATATGCATAAGCAGGGTATGTAAGCCAAAAACATTTTGAAATATTACTCAAAGAGAGTCCTACACCTCTCAAAGAGATCCATGTTAATGCACATAATCCAACAAAAAACATTAGCAAGGGAGTGGGTATGTCACTTAACAAGTTCCCAATGTGGCTATGTGCATGAATCTTATGTAAGAGGATATCTCTAGTAAGCATCTAATGTGAAAATGGAATTACACTCACTAGTGACACTAGTTTCAATTTTGAGAGTGTCCTCTCCAAACTTATTTCAAGGCTTTACACCCCTAAGTTAATGTTAGTGTCTTATAACAAAAAAGTATAGATTAATTTTTATCAACACTTTATTTTTATGGCTTTTTTTTACTTACAAAATGCAACTAATATGGTGTGTATGAGACTCAATACCAATCCAATATGCAAATTAAGTGAGAAATGCAATTGTATTTCCAATTCAATGAAAACTAGATAAAGGAAGGGTAGAGAGTTATTTATTTTTCCAAGTGACAAGTTAAAACCTTAACCTCTCTCAATGATCTTTTTTTATTAATTAAATTCACATAAGAATCCAATCCACTAAACAACCTACAAATCAAATTAATTACTCTTAAGATGTCAAAGCAAGAGCACCAAAAAGCACTCAAAAGATCAAAACTAAGGCTTTGATAGAGAAATGCATGAATTATGGCTTATCAAACTATAAAAACAACAAGATCACACAAAAAATAAAGTTTCAATATGTAACTCAATGTAGTAATCCAACAAACATACACCTATAATGATCTATAATGAAAAAGATCCCAAACCCTAAACAAGGGAACAATACCTAAAAAGCCACATAATTTGGGTTTCTTTGTAATACCTCTAATTAGAAAGGTCACAAATAGTAACTAGAAAAATTATATTTAGTTCTCAATGCCAAACAACTAGAAGAAAGATCAATCACCAATGAAGGAAATCAACATGCAAAAACAACCTTGAGAAAAACAAAGAAAAGCTACAAAATGAAGTAGATCTCATAAATGAGAAAGGATGTAGATAAAATATAGCCTAGATATAATCAATCAAAGATAGAGGCGTACATATATAAGGCTTATACAATAAGGTCTAATCTATATCTCACTAAAAAGCTTGACCTACAGAGGTCACTCCCTGACAAAGGCGAAGTGTATCCTTGTCGATGCGAGACCACTTCTTGGGAGTTATTAGATGTTGCACTTTCTTGGTAACTCATAGATAGGGAATGAATGGCTTCGAAAGTAATTCTTTTTGGGAAAATACAGCCTCAGATATAGAAGATACAATCAAGATCCAACCTAAAAAAGACTTAGATAAGATCAAAATTGAGAGACAAACGCTGAAAGCCAATTAGAAATTAGGGATCACAAATAATGAAGGAGAATAAATGCAATATGCATTTTTCCCGAGTGGAGCCACCAATTTTGTTTCATCTGAATTCATGCATAAGGGATTATTGTACCATGGATCATGCCTCATGATTACCTAAATGGTGGGTGAAATATTCAAATCAATCTCCTCGTTACAATACAATTAACCAACCATACAATTAATAGAAAGAGATAGAGAAATGATTACACCTTAGAATCCTCATAGGCTTGTGTTTCTTGCAAACCCCTTTCAACAGTTTGAAACTTTGTTCCTATCTAGAGATCCTAACTCCTCGATTTAAACCCTTATACACAAGCACTAAAAACAAGGACAAGGTTTACATCAACAATAAACAAGTTAACATGCAACATAAACTAATATAATATATAAACCATATTTCTCACATATACAAACATGAAATTGAGAGGGAAATCACCTTTTCATTAATAAAATATAAAAGCACATAATGAATTATACCTTGGCCATAACATTTTTTTTCATTTGATCCCTTAGTTCCCTCTTCCCTCAACTTGTAGAAAAAATGGGCTCATTTGAGATCCAAGAGAAAGGTGTTATAATGATAATTCACTAGTAGTATTGGGCTATCTCTCTTTGGTTTCTCTTTTCAACCTTGAGAGGATCTCACTAAATAGGTCTCTCCAAGATATGGGAGGATTCATATGGACACATAAGGTAAATATAAGTTAGGAAACTTCTACATATACTGACCCTCTACCAACTTATAATAAGATAGGTAGATTTAATCTCCTTGGGAAGGACCACTTGTGGAAATATAACCTCGATCACTACCGGGAAGAAGTCAGGGTGTATACCACATGAAAAAGTGCACACATTGATGGAGTCATGGGTACACAAGGTGCTATATTTGTGGGAGTGAAAAGATACTAATTAAGCTCAATCAAGGAGGAGAAGGACTATATTTAAGTTATCTTTTGAAGGAGGTTGACTTATGGTTCCTCTTACTAACATAGTGTGGAAAATAGAGTTATAGCAATGAGCATTTTTTTCTATCTTTTCGAAATTTGATGTAAAAGGATGGAACAATGTAATTCTCATTATTGTACATAAACTTCTTTGATTAGTTTATATATAGAACATTATGTATAAAAACCCCTACTCTCGTTGAGATAAGTAATTTAATTAGTCAGAATCAAAATCAGAAGAGAATCAATACTAGTATTTTATTATATTTCCAGTTTCACTAAATATAAAGGTCCCTTCCATTCCTATTCAATCAATGATGTGCTAAGTATCTACCATTCTATTGATTTATTAAACTTGTGCCTCGTCTAAGGAGGTAGGTCCCTCTTATTAGCTAGGCACTATCTTGGTGTTAGTCACATTATAGTTGTAACATTATTTACAATTTAGTTTATTTCTTCAATCACTCTATTTTTTATATTGTTGCAACCCTGAATTTTAACAACTGCAACTCTAATATTTCATATTGTTGCAACTCTATATCATAGGTTTATTACTACAACTCGGCCATTAATGCTATTTTTTTTTTTTTAAACTGTGGTTCACGGTCAATGAGTGGCCGCTACATCCACGGGAAAATATCCGGGCAGTTCCACCCGAAGGGATCTACCCGTCGGCTTTTCTGGGCAAGCCTAACCCCAAGGGCGTCGAGGAGATTTGACCTCGTGACCTCCCAATTGGCAAGGTACTTAGCAACGGGAACTCGACCATTTAAGCTATCCCTTGGGACTGCCATTAATGCTATTATTAATTAACAAATAATCATTTTTGTGAGATTTGTACAACAATTTGTTACTCAGTTCATTGTTGCAACTCCACACTAGCACTAAAATACTTTGTTTTTTTAAATTGTGATTACTATATTTTTTATTATGTTAAATTTAATTATTCTTTTCATGGCATCTAATTCATAGTCATATTTCCTTCATAAACAAATTTTGGTTTGATATTTTGTGATTTACAACATGACATTTATGTTACAACAACTAAGGTCATTGTAATACTAGAACAAGTCACCTTTGATTCTTGTGTGATTTACTTTCTGCAAGTGTAATTTTACTTTATTTCAAAGTGTGCTCTTTACATTCCTATAAGGCATCGATTAGATTTCAAATGTGGTGTGGATTTCTCCTGGTGACTTATGAAAGCATCTCAATATTTTTCCTTGTGACATGGATATTGAAGAATACAACTATAGATTGTACTAGCATAGATGGTACAACAATTATCAATTTCCATATAAATCTTAGTTGACAAGTAAATGCATAATCTTTTGGTCATCTCCTTGAGTAATTAGAAAGGTAATTGAAAGACCCATTAAGGATGACTTGTTACCTCATCAATAATCACCTACTATAGCTCTAGACAATGGGATTCCTGAAGAAATTTAAATAAGTAAGAACATAAACTATTCAGACCTATTTTTTTGGATGTGAAGCATTTATGCATATTCCCAAATTGCCTAGAACCAAGTTAGATAATAAATCAATGATATGTAATTTTTAGAGACATGCAGATGGAGAGTTTGGTTATTGTCTATGGGATCTATTTAAATGAAAAAATAGTAGAAGTAAGGATGCCATATTTAATAAGTTGGAGATGCATAAAATGTTTATAGGTGATATGGAGATCAAGAAAATTGTTGAAAAGTTTGTAGAACATCAAGAAAATATCCCACCAATGCAATAAAATAGGTAGTCAACTTAATAACATGATGGAAAACAAGTGGAAAACGATGGAAAATAGCAAGAAGAAACCTTACAGTAGCCATTACAAGTATCCAATTCAAAACCAACCAAATTTGGTTTACAGGTATATTAGGCCCCATAAGCACTCACAAAGGTATCCAACCTCAAATTATAATTTGTTAATTGTTGTAGGTGAACCTCATTGTTTTTAGGAGGCTTGTAAAGTGGAGACTAGCAAAGAGTGGAAGAAATCAATGGAGGAAGAAATGGACTCGCTATTCGAAAAAAAAATAAAAACTTGGGAGCTAGTAAAGCTTCCAAAAGGAAAAAATTCCATAAAAAACAAGTGGGTATACAAAATTAAACATGAGGGTGAATGGAAGAAGGAAAGGTGAGTGGTGTAGGGATTTTCCCAAAAACGATGGTATTGACCTTACTAAAATTTTCTCACCTATTGTTAAGAGATGTCATCCATAACAGTTCTTGGGCTTGTTGCTACTTTAGATTTGTAATGTTAATAGAAATGTGTAAGTACAACCTTCCTTCATGGAGAATTGAAAGAGGGTATTTGTATGACATAGTTGAAAGGATTAAAAGTAAAAGGCAAAGAGAACATGGTTTACAGATTAAAGAAGAGCCTCTATGGGATGAAACAGGTACACCATCAATGGTATAAAAAAATTCATTCATTTACATTGGAGTATGGTTTTAAGATACTGGAGCTTGATCCTAATAGGACATATGACTAAGAAAAATATAATACTACTATTATATGTGGATGACATGCTAATTGTTGGTTGTGATAAGAACATGATTAACAGGTTGAAGAATGGCTTTGAAGTCAATTTGCAATGAAGGATTTAGGTCCAACACAACAAATATTAGGCATGAGGATCATGTATGATAGAAAAGAACAAAAAATTGTGGTTGTCACAAGAAAAGAATAATGATAACGTGTTACAAAGGTTCAACATTCAAAAGATGCCAAAGCAGCTCATACACCCCTAACATCTAACTTCAAACTTAGTGTTGATTTGTGCCCTTATGATGACAAGAAGAGGGAGGAAATGAGTAAAATCGCTTATGCTTTAGCAATTTCAAGCTTGTATTCCATTCTATCTACTCAACTATATATTGCACATCAATAGGAGTAGTGAGTAGATTCCTTACAAATCTAGACAAATAATGTTGGAAAGTGGTAAAGTAGATTTTGAGGTATCTCAAGGGTAATAGTAATTATTGTTTATACTTTGGTAATAATAATGATGTACTTGAAAGTTATATAGATGTAGATACGTGGGTGGTAAAAAGTCCAAAATTAGTTATATATATACTTTTGCAAGTGGAACAATCTCTTGAGTGTCTAGGCTGCAAAAATTAAGAGCCCTATCTACAACAGAAGTACAAGACACACTTTCACAAAAACATGTAAAATTATGTTCTGGATGCAACAATTCCTAGGAAAGATGGGAATAAATCAAGACAATGAAGTGTTCCATCATGACAAGCAAAAAACCATTCATTTAGTGAAAAAACTAGCATATCATTCTTTAATAAAAAATAACTTTATGTCAGATATCATCGGATTCATTAAGCACTAGATGATGGGCTGCCATAATTGGAGAAAACACACACTGAAGATAATCTATGTTAAAAAGATTTTGTAGGAGTTTTGTAGAACCTTGGTTGGAAAGGTGCAAAATAATAATATTAATAGCAAGAAGATAAAAACAATAGCAAAATATTGACTCAAGTTTCTATTTGGTCTGTGCAAGATTGTTATATGTGAGATTAAACCAGCCTAGAAATACAGATTAAATAGCTTATAAATGTTGATAGACATCAAAACGCTTATTTCATAATACATCTTGCATTACCAAGATTAAAAAAATCATAAAAATTAACTAAATTATAACTTTATTTTATTATAATAATAATAATAATATATTCACCATGGATAATCACCTCCCCTTTACTATGGAGATTCTTGACATGTAAAGACACGGTGTGACAAGAGGTTGGTGCACAACAAGGCACGACAGGGCATGTGACTGGGTAGCCAAACGACCAATAGACAGTGTTGCATAATTGTTCTAAGGCAAAGAAACTTGGGGTTTCTTCAAGATTCCTGTGGGAAAAAGGCAACAGGCTTGCTACAAGTTTGTGACATGACTTTGGTAAATTTGTGCAGGCCAAAGCAGTTGGAAGCACACTTGTTGAAAAGTTGTACTTTGTAAAATATTGTACATTACTGTTATATTGATATCGGACAGACTTTATGTGAGTTTCCCCTCCCAAGTATATGTGTGTTATACTTGTATGGTTGTTGATTTCCACTGTATAATGATGATGAAATATAATTGAAGTAAATGTAATTCCACTACATTGTTAACACTTGAAGAATTGGAAAATTTGTTAAGTGTTGGGAGTTGGGCATAGTCCATACACTCTAGTATTGGTGAAAAGAAAAAGTGTAGTGGTTCCACAACCCGCTGTATGTTGGTTGAAAGACTACCACAGGTATCGGGCCGTGACAGAGAGGGTGAGAAGAGGAAGATATTTTATTTAGTAGTATATGAAAATAACAACATTGGTTGAAAAACTACCACATGTATCGGGCTGTAACAAAGAGAGTGAGAAGAGGGAGGTATTTTATTTAGTAGTATATGAAAATAACATTTATAGCATGAAACCACCCTCATCGACGTAACGGATGTTCTACCCACACAACCATGTCCTGTGAAGGCTATAAAGAGGGGGTGTCCTAAGTGGATTGATAAGGATCCCTATAACTTTTGGCACTTGAAGGCATTATTATTATAATTATTAGAAGTGATATTATTTCATTTAGGCAGGCATGAGGAACATGATGCTTTACTTTACCTCTGATATTACTACATATCACTCCATGTGGTGGGTGCACAGAATGTTTGGAGACCATATCGACTAGCTGTTAGCCAATCAAATCCCAAGTGGAAGTCCATTCTTCGATGCTTTCAAAAAACTGCTCATAAATCGGGAACAAACCACACCCGTTAGTTGGTATGTCTAAACAACGACGCTTGGAGACGAACCCAACGTTGTCTACGGACGAGCAATCTGCAATGAAAATGCTCGAATTCCCCCACAATATGGAAACGAAACTATTTAATTCCAATGTGCTTAGCAAGGGGTGAAATAAATAATTTTTAAATTAAATCTGTCATTTTTTTTTATTTGAAACTAAAAATCCATTTAAATGCTTTTCATATCATTTTTTAATAATATATTAGAAGAAAAATATTATCTCTAAATTCCTCCAACCCAATTCTAATATATAACATATTATACCATGCCTACCGCTTAAATAAACCTTCACGCTAGAAATAATGAAACCCAATAAGCTGGCGTTGATAACCATTGGGAACTCTATGCAGCGCAAGCGGTGATAAAGGTCATGCGGATGACGTATCCAATCAATTAGACGTCATGATTTTCTAGAATCATTCTTCTCACATATTACCGGAGGCTGGATCAACCGGCTTAGCACGAGTATTAGAAGTTTTAAATAGTTTCTCTACAATTATATATGTATGAAGGAAGTTTCCTGGGCAAATATATAAGGCAAATTGTGGCGTGCATACGGGGAGGAGAAAACTGCCCTACTTCCCGCTTCTTTTTCTTGTCGAAAGTCATCCCAATCGTGCCGCAAACATCTCTCGAGAAGATTCACTTCTTTTGATCCGATTCAAAGGAGAATGATCCGGCTCATATGGCGTAGGTCTTCATTCACTGAAAAACGTCATTTGATGTTATTTAAAAAAGGCGTAGTCTAAACATGTAGCTGTTTAGACGGCTTCTTTTAAGAGAGGAGTGCGAAAAATAGATCAACGATCTCACATTAAGCAGCAATTTGAGGGGTCTCTGCGTGCAAGATTTCTGTGAGCACATGTCTGACATTTGGATCTCGCTTCAACCAATGTAGATACAGCGTTTGAAGTCAATGCTAACGACTTCCAACTCCAAGATATCCCACCGGCTAGTGGTTGAATCCTTGCAATGAATCATACGATTGAAGTTTCTTGAAAGTTGCAATTATATAAACCAATGGCGTTGTCTAGGGAGGTGATAATTTGGCTAGTGCAGTGATTTTTTTATATCAGAATTTTTTTAAGAAATTTTGGGTTTTAATTGTTTTTAAGTTGGAAATAAATTCAATATCATCAAAAACTTGTGGGCTTTCCAAAAAATTCTATTAAAATCAAACTTGAATTTCCATTATTTTACCAGCCAAAAAGTTGCCTGTTTAGACTGTTTAGACTACGCTTGAAAGAGGTTGCCTGTTTAGACCGTTTAGACTACGCTTGAAAGAAGTTGCCTTTGGCAACTATATGAAGCACATGGTGGCGCATATACCGAGAGTGGACATAGTTCTAGGAAAACTCAGTAATTTGAGGCGTGTCTGCGCCTCCCAAGCGTTTCGATCTAGTATCCATCAATACCGCTACAGCGTTTGAATAAAATGACGATGACTTTAACTCGCCGACGTCCAACCAGCCAAGGACCACTGTGCCTATTTATTGTGCAACATCCATGCATCCCCATATCAGCAGCTCTAGTTCCTGCTCTCACCTTTCATCAACGCAATGCCTTCGCTCAGTCTCCGTTTCGTCCTCATTGCTGCCATCATCGTGTGCTTCTCTCATTTGCCAGCCAATGCGTCGAGGAGGCATCCGAAGTTTCTCTTCATGCCTCTCCATCAATACGATGACACGCTGGTTTACACAGTGAAGATGGGTCAGAGAACCCCTATGCAGGACCTGCAACTATTGGTAGATATCGAACAAGACTACACGTGGGTAAGATGCTACAACAATAGCTACGTATCCTCTACTTACAGCCCGGTCGACTGCAGTACGCGGCTGTGCAAGTCGTATGAGTATTCGGCATGCTACACGTGCACTGGCCCCCGCGCCCCGGGCTGTAACAACCATAGCTGCTCCGTGCCTGAGCCAGGCGTCCAACTCGGGCAGGATGAGGCGGCGCTTTTCCGCAGCGACGGTCGGCATTACCCTGCCCTCCGCCTGCCCTTCGCCTGCGCCGAACAAGGAAATCCTTCCGATTTGCTTCCCGGAATGGATGGCGTGGCCGGGATGACCTCGTCTACGCTGGCACTCCCAGCTCAGCTCTCTGCCGCGTGGCGTTTAAGTCGCAAATTTGGTATGTGTCTGTCGCAGCAGGGTTCAATTTTAGATGGGCATCTCTTCTTTGGTGACAGCCAGCTCGTCTTCTCTCCGCTAAAAGGCGGACACGCAAGAGACCTCTCTTACCACCTCGCCCACACTCCATTGATGAGGAACCCAATCAAGATCCCAAACTCCACCCACGCCTCTACCCACGGCTTTTATATCGATGTTCAGGGAATCAAAGTCAATGGCGTCGACGTGCCGATCGACGCGGAAAAGCTGCGAATCGGCGCTGGCGGACGCGGCGGCACCAAGCTGAGTTCCGTGGTAACCTACACGCAACTGGCCACCCCCATCTACAACTCCCTTGTGGCAGTTTACACGCAGGTGGCGAAGCAAATGAATATCAACCGCGTTGACTTAATAGAGCCATTCCCACCGCCATTGGGTTTTGGTGTGTGTTTCGATTCGCGCGGTATGGGGGTGCCTCCCTGGGGGCCGAGCACTGATCCAGGCCTCAACGTTCCGTCGATCGACCTTGTTTTGCGGGGCAATACTACTTGGAGGATCCTTGGAGCTAACTCCATGGAGCGGGGGGACTCCATTACGTTGTGTCTAGCTTTTGTTGATGCAGGCGAGGATCCAGTGGCATCCATTGTGATCGGAACGTTTCAGATGCAAGAGACTCTCCTGCAATTTGATCTAGGCACCTCAACACTCGGTTTCTCTTCTAATCTCTTCTCATTACCTCAGCCAACACGTTGTAACAACTTCAACGTGACCACTGCTCTGTGAAGAATCCCTTCAAGATAATAAGTTCTTCCAACAGAAGATGGACATAATAAATGACAAGCCAGATTTTGCTTTTGTATTTCGATGTTAATGCAATACCATGCTTGCACATTCTACAGCTAAGTAGGAGGTCTATTGTGATTCCAATTGTGTTCAACGTGGAGTTTAAAAAAAATAAAAAAAAATGAACATTTACCTTTTTTAGATATATAAAATTTGAATTTTTTAAAACTTAGTGAATATTCATAATTATGTCTAAATCTTGAAACTGCAATAATATAATGCTGGAATAAGTAAAAACCTCACAAATGCTCCTGAAATATAACCATTTCAGAACTACACACAGCTTCTATCGTTGTTTAAATGGCTGAAGCATAATGGATACCTGGCTGCTGCCAGACTCGGAGCCACCAGAGAGCTTGAGAGTCTATGTGGAAACCGTATCCATAAGCCTATCCAGAGTTAGAAACTTTTCCATAGTAGTTAGTGGTTAAATTTCACTGGTTTGTATCCCAAGAAATATCCCACCAATGCAATAAACTAGGTAGTCAACTTAATAACATGATGGAAAACAAGTGGAAAATGATGGAAAACAGCAAGAAGAAACCTTACAGTAGCCATTACAAGATATCCAATTCAAAACCAACCAAATTTGGTTTACAGGTATATTAGGCCCCATAAGCACTCACAAAGGTATCCAACCTCAAATTATAATTTGTTAATTGTTGTAGGTGAACCTCATTGTTTTTAGGAGGCTTGTAAAGTGGAGACTAGCAAAGAGTGGAAGAAATCAATGGAGGAAGAAATGGACTCAGCTATTCTAAAAAAAAAACTTGGGAGCTAGTAAAGCTTCCAAAAGGAAAAAATTCCATAAAAAACAAGTGGGTATACAAAATTAAACATGAGGGTGAATGGAAGAAGGAAAGGTGAGTGGTGTAGGGATTTTCCCAAAAACGATGGTATTGACCTTACTAAAATTTTCTCACCTATTGTTAAGAGAAGTCATCCATAAGAGTTCTTGGTCTTGTTGCTACTTTAGATTTGTAATGTTAATAGAAATGTGTAAGTACAACCTTCCTTCATGGAGAATTGAAAGAGGGTATTTGTATGACATAGTTGAAAGGATTAAAAGTAAAAGGCAAAGAGAACATGGTTTACAGATTAAAGAAGAGCCTCTATGGGATGAAACAGGTACACCATCAATGGTATAAAAAAATTCATTCATTTACATTGGAGTATGGTTTTAAGATACTGGAGCTTGATCCTAATAGGACATATGACTAAGAAAAATATAATACTACTATTATATGTGGATGACATGCTAATTGTTGGTTGTGATAAGAACATGATTAACAGGTTGAAGAATGGCTTTGAAGTCAATTTGCAATGAAGGATTTAGGTCCAACACAACAAATATTAGGCATGAGGATCATGTATGATAGAAAAGAACAAAAAATTGTGGTTGTCACAAGAAAAGAATAATGATAACGTGTTACAAAGGTTCAACATTCAAAAGATGCCAAAGCAGCTCATACACCCCTAACATCTAACTTCAAACTTAGTGTTGATTTGTGCCCTTATGATGACAAGAAGAGGGAGGAAATGAGTAAAATCGCTTATGCTTTAGCAATTTCAAGCTTGTATTCCATTCTATCTACTCAACTATATATTGCACATCAATAGGAGTAGTGAGTAGATTCCTTACAAATCTAGACAAATAATGTTGGAAAGTGGTAAAGTAGATTTTGAGGTATCTCAAGGGTAATAGTAATTATTGTTTATACTTTGGTAATAATAATGATGTACTTGAAAGTTATATAGATGTAGATACGTGGGTGGTAAAAAGTCCAAAATTAGTTATATATATACTTTTGCAAGTGGAACAATCTCTTGAGTGTCTAGGCTGCAAAAATTAAGAGCCCTATCTACAACAGAAGTACAAGACACACTTTCACAAAAACATGTAAAATTATGTTCTGGATGCAACAATTCCTAGGAAAGATGGGAATAAATCAAGACAATGAAGTGTTCCATCATGACAAGCAAAAAACCATTCATTTAGTGAAAAAACTAGCATATCATTCTTTAATAAAAAATAACTTTATGTCAGATATCATCGGATTCATTAAGCACTAGATGATGGGCTGCCATAATTGGAGAAAACACACACTGAAGATAATCTATGTTAAAAAGATTTTGTAGGAGTTTTGTAGAACCTTGGTTGGAAAGGTGCAAAATAATAATATTAATAGCAAGAAGATAAAAACAATAGCAAAATATTGACTCAAGTTTCTATTTGGTCTGTGCAAGATTGTTATATGTGAGATTAAACCAGCCTAGAAATACAGATTAAATAGCTTATAAATGTTGATAGACATCAAAACGCTTATTTCATAATACATCTTGCATTACCAAGATTAAAAAAATCATAAAAATTAACTAAATTATAACTTTATTTTATTATAATAATAATAATAATATATTCACCATGGATAATCACCTCCCCTTTACTATGGAGATTCTTGACATGTAAAGACACGGTGTGACAAGAGGTTGGTGCACAACAAGGCACGACAGGGCATGTGACTGGGTAGCCAAACGACCAATAGACAGTGTTGCATAATTGTTCTAAGGCAAAGAAACTTGGGGTTTCTTCAAGATTCCTGTGGGAAAAAGGCAACAGGCTTGCTACAAGTTTGTGACATGACTTTGGTAAATTTGTGCAGGCCAAAGCAGTTGGAAGCACACTTGTTGAAAAGTTGTACTTTGTAAAATATTGTACATTACTGTTATATTGATATCGGACAGACTTTATGTGAGTTTCCCCTCCCAAGTATATGTGTGTTATACTTGTATGGTTGTTGATTTCCACTGTATAATGATGATGAAATATAATTGAAGTAAATGTAATTCCACTACATTGTTAACACTTGAAGAATTGGAAAATTTGTTAAGTGTTGGGAGTTGGGCATAGTCCATACACTCTAGTATTGGTGAAAAGAAAAAGTGTAGTGGTTCCACACCCCGCTGTATGTTGGTTGAAAGACTACCACAGGTATCGGACCGTGACAGAGAGGGTGAGAAGAGGAAGGTATTTTATTTAGTAGTATATGAAAATAACAACGTTGGTTGAAAAACTACCACAGGTATCCGGCTGTGACAAAGAGGGTGAGAAGAGGGAGGTATTTTATTTAGTAATATATGAAAATAACATTTATAGCATGAAACCACCCTCATCGACGTAACGGATGTTCTACCCACACAACCATGTCCTGTGAGGGCTATAAAGAGGGGATGTCCTAAGTGGATTGATAAGGATCCCTATAACTTTTGGCACTATTATTATAATTATTAGAAGTGATATTATTTCATTTAGGCAGGCATGAGGAACATGATGCTTTACTTTACCTCTGATATTACTACTCCATGTGGTGGGTGCACAAAATGTTTGGAGACCATATCGACTAGCTGTTAGCCAATCAAATCCCAAGTGGAAGTCCATTCTTCGATGCTTTCAAAAAAACTGCTCATAAATCGGGAACAAACCACACCCGTTAGTGGGTATGTCTAAACAACGACGCTTGGAGACGAACCCAACGTTTTCTACGGACGAGCAATCTGCAATGAAAATGCTCAAATGCCCCCCACAATAGGGAAACGAAACTATTTAATTCCAATGTGCTTAGCAAGTCGTGAAATAAATAATTTTTAAATTAAATCTGTTATTTTTTTAATTTGAAACTAAAAATCCATTCAAATACTTTTCATATCATCTTTTAAATGATATAAATCCATTCCAATACTTTTCATATCATTTTTTAATTAGGCCGATAGGCCTTTCCTTTGAAAGGGACCTTCGTCGTCCCTTTCATTCTCATGTTGACACGTGGCATAAAATCCTCGAAGTTTATTTGATCTAAGCTGGTGTTGCCACGCTACCTTTCACGGTACCATACTTCGTTAACCTATGGTATTGATCTGAGGGTTAGGCTTCCAGCGAGATGGTTGAGGTAACCACTTCGCCCACAAGCTCCGCGTCCGATGGGCATTCTTGTGATGATGTTAGGGTTGAGGGCGCTCTGCAACAGCGCGAAGGTTTCTATGAGCAATGGATGGAATCTTTGCAGGTAGGGTTTTCTACTACTTACAACACCTTAATGCAGTTTCCGGTTGAGATAATGCGAGAGTAATTTACAGTTGCTTGGTTGAATGTAGGCTTCGCTCGCAGATTTCTTCCATTCATCAATGGTTGACATCGAGGCAGAGCAATAGCAGCTCACAGATGTGAAGTTTAGGCATTTTGTAGAAAAGTTCAGAACTAACAGGGTTTATTATGCTCTTGCAGTGATTATGGCGACACCCAAACGTTGGACAACAACCCAGGTTGTAAAAAATTTCTTTGTTATTTTTTACTTATGTATGAGATGATTCTTCTCGTTAACTAACTTGTTTCCTGAAGGTCTTCTGCACGACCGCAAATCTGTCTTTTTGAGGGCCAAATCGATTCTCAAGCGGCGACCCTTGATGTTGGAATCCTTCGACTCGACAAAATCGTGCCGAGATCTCCTGTTTTCTTTCTCGTCTGCCAAAGTTTCAGAACTTCCATAGAACGAATCCAGCGAAGATGATGGGTGAATCTCAGATATGGGCTGCTGGTTCTTCGGCCCCGGCTCTGTTCTCGAACCCGGCACCGGCACAGGCACGGGAATAGGAACAGAACCACGCCATTGGTGATTGGTTGAGGTTAGTGATATTTTTTGTCTGTGAATGTTATGGTCATGATGGGTCAGGAAAAAGTGGGCACATGGAAGAGGGTCTTTGCAGATTCTTGCGATGATGTTAGGGTTGAGGGCGCTCTGCAACAGCGTGAAGGTTTCTATGAGTAATGGATGGAATCTTTACAGGTAGGGTTTTCTACTACTTACAACACCTTAATGCAGTTTCCGGTTGAGATAATGCGAGAGTAATTTACAGTTGCTTGGTTGAATGTAGGCTTTGCTCGCAGATTTCTTCCATTCATCAATGGTTGACATCGAGGCAGAGCAATAACAGCTCACAGATGTAAAGTTTAGGCATTTTGTAGAAAAGTTCAGAACTAACAGGGTTTATTATGCTCTTGCAGTGATTATGGCGACACCCAAACGTTGGACAACAACCCAGGTTGTAAAAAATTTCTTTGTTAATTTTTACTTATGTATGAGATGATTCTTCTCGTTAACTAACTTGTTTCCTGAAGGTCTTCTGCACGACCGCAAATCTGTCTTTTTGAGGGCCAAATCGGTTCTCAAGCGGCGACCCTTGATGTTGGAATCTTTCGACTCGACAAAATCGTGCCGAGATCTCCTGTTTTCTTTCTCGTCTGCCAAAGTTTCAGAACTGCCATAGAACGAATCCAGCGAAGATGATGGGTGAATCTCAGATATGGGCTGCTGGTTCTTCGGCCCCGGCTCTGTTCTCGAACCCGGCACCGGCACAGGCACAGGAACAGGAACAGGAACAGAACCACGCCATTGGTGATTGGTTGAGGTTAGTGATATTTTTTGTCTGTGAATGTTATGGTCATGATGGGTCAGGAAAAAGTGGGCACATGGAAGAGGGTCTTTGCAGCAAGTCATGTTGAAGCTCTATATTTGTAAATCGGGAATGGAGTCGAGTCCTAATTAACTGGGATCGATACACAGCAGGGGATCAGCATATTATATGCTACAATACTTCTTAAACCCGGAGAAACAGGTTCTTATCTTTTTTTTTCCCAACTTTGCATCTATTGTCTATGATATTAATTGATCTAATACTAAATAGGGTGCACAGAGAACTTTGCAGTCTCTGTGACTATAGTTAAGAAACACAACGGTTGTGTTAGATCCTTTTCTAAGTAATTTTGGGATTCTGCACTTTTAATAACATTGAAATATGAATGACAGTAATACAGGTTAGCGGGTGCTGCACTCTTAGCACCTGTAATAAACTACAGGTGGCCTGGTTTCCCAGCTAATTCATCTAAAGAAGCTTATTATCAGCAAGCTCGACAGGATCAATGGGCACTTCGTGTTGCTTATTATACCCCTTGGCTGACTTATTGGTGGAATACCCAAAAATGGTTTCCTTCTTCAAGCGTTATTCAAGGGACATGGAAACCTCTGAACAGGCATGACCGGAGCTAGGCCACAAATTAGCTGCAAGTGGAAGATCTGCTGAAGTATTTGTTTTTCCTTGATCTAGGCCTTATACCTCTCACTTATTTTTGGAAAGTGAATTATGATTTCTTGTCTATTTATGTTATTTTATGTGGTTTGCAACTCAGACCTTGACCTCTGCTTCTCCTAGAAACGACCATTTTCAAATGGCAAGTCAGAATGCTATGTTTTTTAACTAAATTGAATTTCGAAATTTGCTTGAGGTTGACTGAATTCGGTTTCCATCTCAGACCTTGATCTCTAATTTTCCTAGAAAAAACCATTTTCAAAAGTCAAGTCAGAATGCTATGCTGTTCTTAACAAAATTGAATTATGGAATTTGCTTGAGGTTGATTGACTTTTCTCTTTCTCAATAAACCAATGCTAAGATTAGACAAAGAATTCCAAATTAACAAGATACTGGTACTGTGCCTGATTCTGGATCCAAGAGTTGCTTTCTCCTTATTTACTGATTCATTTGCCTCTGCAGCGTTTGAAGGCAGCATTGCAGCAAGGATTGTTTGAGTCTCTACATCGAGACCTGATGGTCATGTTTGGCAAGTGGGATTTTGATCCTTTGGAACTCAATAACCCGTTTCCTAACAATGATGTTCCAGTTCATATATGGCAAGGGGATGAGGATGCATTAGTGCCGGTGACTTTGCAGCGTTACATTGGTGAAAAGCTTCCTTGGATCCACTATCATGAGCTTCCTGGGGTTGGTCACTTATTCAACCTAATGGAAGGCATTCCTGATCGTATTTTGAAGTGTTTTTTGTTGGGAGAGCAATGTTAAAACAGGGTTAATTAGACCTGTATCTCAGTTACTCCATTTAGGACCAAGTGGTTTTCTTTTTTTGCAATATTTGGATATTAAACTTAGTGCTTTGCATCTCCGGAATTTTCTCCAATGCCCCTTTTCACGGGCAGTTGTTGCAGAGCATATACAAATGATTTGATGTAACATATGATGATGTATGCAAAAGATTATATTTGAGTTTTTCTTAAAACCTAACAGAAAATATTATGAGATATCTTCTAATCTGTGTCAGCTTCTTTATGATTTGGACTCCGGTGACCCTTCTACAATCTTCTAGCCATTTGACTTGCCTTAGAAGACCTGCAGTGTGTGTGTATGTATCAAAGTATTTCTGTCCAGATATTTTGTCTGCTGTAACAGCAATAACTTAACTCCGTTGAATAAGATAGGCATTGAGGGTTTAAACATTTTCCTTTAATGCCTTGCACCTCCAGCATATCAGTCTAAGGTGCGTGAGCAAGACCAAAAACATGATAACAAGCCCTGTTACTTGGAAACTAAACATGCGGGAAAGCATCCATTCGACCACTTTTTGGTGGTTAATTAAGCTTCACAATCATGTAAGGCTACTTATTCTTGTTAGTTGAATTAAGAAAAGATCAAGAAGAATGTATTTGATTTATTTGGATAATTCTATTTCATTTATTAAGAGCTTTGAACTGTAATCTGTTAAAACATTTGTGACGCATAGTAGCAATAGATGACGAAAAGTTTTTCTTTTTTTAAAGGTGTCTTTCCTTTCCATACACTCTTTGTTCAGACCCCCTTTTTTGAAGAATTTGATTGGCCAATGTCAATACCTGACTGTGGATTGCACACCCTGAAAATCAAATTCTGTTGAAATAAAAACGAAATACGATGATATTACCCTTAAGTGTAAACTCTCAACGGTTGTCTGATTGTCTGTGGTTTAATTTATGGATATGAAATCAACTGGTTCAAGGACATTTGTATTATTTAAGTGATAACAAGACTCAATCTACTTGCAGATCTGCTTTTTGAGCATCATTTGTGAGATGCATCTTCTACTGCTCTGTTGAAATCTTATGTCACAGTCTCCCATTGCTCTAGCCAAAGTAGTTACATCCTCCTTCAAATTGACTTGATAAAACGGATAAAAAATATATAAATGGAGAAAAGCTCCAAAAACGAGAGAAAAACGTATGAATATGAGAATCGTGAAACATTCACCTTTTACAAATCAACCATGTATGGTTTCGTCATGAAATTGATATATGTTTTATTTAAAATCATTTCATCAATCTTCATAGTGCCTTCAACAATATTCTGTATTAATTATGTTATAGAACTTTTCTTTTTGATAAATATAGCTACTATGGGGAAGGAAAAGTCAAATCATAATAAACTGAAATACACACATGTTCGTCATTGTGCAAAGTAATTGATGAGGTACTATGGTAATTTACAAGTTTGTATCATATTGTTTAGCGATAAGTGTAGTGTGAAGCTGCTTTTGATGGATTCTCACAATTCAATTCCCTCTGTACCCTTTTTAAGATGTTTGATATGATAAGTTTGTATATTTTGTTTCCATGTAATTGCTTTAGTCATAAATTAAACAATCAGTGATCTGTAATTATAATGTTCTTCGAGGTACATTCCTTTTCTTAGATCTCAGCAAGTCTGCTAGATTTGTGCACGATGTTTTTAGTCATTCTATAATTATTTCACTTTTTGTAAAATCAGGGGATCTCAGCAAGTCTGCTAGATTTGTGCACGATGTTTTTAGTCATTCTATAATTATTTCACTTTTTGTAAAATCAGGTTTCAATGTGTAGGCATGTTTTTAGTCATTCTATAATTATTTCACTTTTTGTAAAATCAGGTTTCAATGTGTAGGCAATAGCATTAATGGAGTCTCTGTAGTTATCTTATTGAAAATGCATTGTATTGAGTTTGTTAAAACATTGGAGAAAAGCAAATCTGTTACTAGACCTGGTTGGGTCTGAGGTGCTGGGTTTGCTAAGTCGACTTGTTCAGACTCAGTGAGTCAAATTTGTGCTTGTTTTTCCAGTAATTTTGTAACTGTTGGGTCTGAGGGCATGGCCTGTCCCAGTCAGTCAGACCCAGCTGGGTCTGCTAAGTTGACTCACCCAGACATACCAAGTCAAATTTGTGGGTAACCAATTGTTGACTGCATTGTGACTGTTAACTTGTGGGCTTTCACAACTTATTTTACTGATGCACAACACCAAGCAACGAAGGATGTTGGTGTTATTGCTCGCTTGAATGTAGCTCCTATTATCAACAAACCCACAGCTGCAGCAATAGCTTATGGCTTGGACAAGAAGGGTGGAGAGAAAAATATTGTTGTTTTTGATCTTGGCGGTGGCATGTTTGATGTCAGCGTTCTGACTATTGACAACAGAGTTTTTGAGGTTTTGGCTACAAACGGTGATACACATCTTGGAGGTTATCTGTCTGAACTCTGTCTGGCTGTTTTACATTACAAATTTGAATACGTGCACAGTGGTTATCATTTACCTTTTTGGTTGGCTTTCAAGCTTTGAACTTACCAGGATATACACTAATATGGAGGTGAGGACTTTGATCAAAGCATAATGGAATATTTCATCAAATTGATCAAGAAAAAGCACGAAAAGGATATAAGTAAGCATAGCAGAAGTGAAATAAGACATTCAATGCATTCCTTATAATATAGATATAAACAAAATATCTAACGGAAAGTAATTGCACAATGATCCAGTCCAAGAAAACAAGGTTTTCCCCAAACCAATTAATTCTTCTAGAAAAATTCAACAATTCCAATTTAATAATCCTATCGGCCTCTCTTTGTACCTTTTGGGACAAATGCTAGTGATATATTAAAAGAAAAATATCATCTCTAAATCACTCCAACCAAATTCTGGTATATACCATATTATACCATGCCTACCGCTTAAATATACCTTCACGCTAGAAATAATGAAACCCAAAAATCTGGCGTTGATAACCATTGGGAACTCTATGCAGCGCAAGCGAGAACCATTGGGAGTTCTGTAGCTTGTAACTTACTTATCGATTGCCGGCAAGAGGTGATAAAGGTCATGCGGATGACGTATCCAATCAATTAGAAGTCATGATTTTCTAGAATCATTCTTCTCACATATTACCAGGAGGCTGGATCAACCGGCTTAGCACGAGTATTAGAAGTTTTAAATAGTTTCTCTACAATTATATATGTATGAAGGAAGTTTCCTGGGCAAATATACAAGGCAAATTGCGGCGTGCATACGGGGAGGAGAAAACTGCCCTACTTCCCGCTTCTTTTTCTTGTCGAAAGTCATCCCAATCGTGCCGCAAACATCTCTCGAGAAGATTCACTTCTTTTGATCCGATTCAAAGGAGAATCATCCGTCTCATATGGCGTAGGTCTTCATTCACTGAAAAACGTCATTTGATGTTACTTACAAAAGGCGTACTCTAAACATGTAGCTGTTTAGACGGCTTCTTTTAAGAGAGGAGTGCGAAAAATAGATCAACGATCTCTCACATTAAGCAGCAATTTGAGGGGTCTCTGCGTGCAAGATTTCTGTGAGCACATGTCTGACACTCTTTGAAAGTTTGGATCTCGCTTCAACCAATGTAGGTACAGCGTTGGAAGTCAATGCTGACGACTTCAACTCCAAGATATCCCCCTGGCTAGTGGTTGAATCCTTGCAATGAATCATACGATTGAAGTTTCTTGAAAGTTGCAATTATAGAAACCAATGGCGTTGTCTAGGGAGGTGATAATTTGGCTAGTGCAGTGATTTTTTTATATCAGAATTTTTTTTAAGAAATTTTGGGTTTTAATTGTTTTTAAGTTGGAAATAAATTCAATATCATCAAAAACTTTTGGGCTTTCCAAAAAATTCTATTAAAATCAAACTTGAATTTCCATTATTTTACCAGCCAAAAAGTTGCCTGTTTAGACTGTTTAGACTACGCTTGAAAGAGGTTGCTTGTTTAGACCGTTTAGACTACGCTTGAAAGAAGTTGCCTTTGGCAACTATATGAAGCACATGGTGGCGCATATACCGAGAGTGGACATAGTTCTAGGAAAACTCAGTAATTTGAGGCGTGTCTGCGGGCAACGTCTCTGTGCTCATGTGCCTCCCAAGTGTTTCGATCTAGTATCCATCAATACCGCTACAGCGTTTGAATTAAATGACGATGACTTTAACTCGCCGACGTCCAACCAGCCAAGGACCACTGTGCCTATTTATTGTGCAACATCCATGCATCCCCATATCAGCAGCTCTAGTTCCTGCTCTCACCTTTCATCAACGCAATGCCTTCGCTCAGTCTCCGTTTCGTCCTCATTGCTGCCATCATCGTGTGCTTCTCTCATTTGCCAGCCAATGCGTCGAGGAGGCATCCGAAGTTTCTCTTCATGCCTCTCCATCAATACGATGACACGCTGGTTTACACAGTGAAGATGGGTCAGAGAACCCCTATGCAGGACCTGCAACTATTGGTAGATATCGAACAAGACTACACGTGGGTAAGATGCTACAACAATAGCTACGTATCCTCTACTTACAGCCCGGTCGACTGCAGTACGCGGCTGTGCAAGTCGTATGAGTATTCGGCATGCTACACGTGCACTGGCCCCCGCGCCCCGGGCTGTAACAACCATAGCTGCTCCGTGCCTGAGCCAGGCGTCCAACTCGGGCAGGATGAGGCGGCGCTTTTCCGCAGCGACGGTCGGCATTACCCTGCCCTCCGCCTGCCCTTCGCCTGCGCCGAACAAGGAAATCCTTCCGATTTGCTTCCCGGAATGGATGGCGTGGCCGGGATGACCTCGTCTACGCTGGCACTCCCAGCTCAGCTCTCTGCCGCGTGGCGTTTAAGTCGCAAATTTGGTATGTGTCTGTCG
Source organism: Pinus taeda (assembly GCA_000404065.3). Taxonomy (NCBI): domain Eukaryota; kingdom Viridiplantae; phylum Streptophyta; class Pinopsida; order Pinales; family Pinaceae; genus Pinus; species Pinus taeda. The sequence goes on from APFE030301945.1 coordinate 126,263, forward strand.
CAGCAGGGTTCAATTTTAGATGGGCATCTCTTCTTTGGTGACAGCCCGCTCGTCTTCTCTCCGCTAAAAGGCGGACACGCAAGAGACCTCTCTTACCACCTCGCCCACACTCCATTGATGAGGAACCCAATCAAGATCCCAAACTCCACCCACGCCTCTACCCACGGCTTTTATATCGATGTTCAGGGAATCAAAGTCAATGGCGTCGAGGTGCCGATCGACGCGGAAAAGCTGCGAATCGGCGCTGGCGGACGCGGCGGCACCAAGCTGAGTTCCGTGGTAACCTACACGCAACTGGCCACCCCCATCTACAACTCCCTCGTGGCAGTTTACACGCAGGTGGCGAAGCAAATGAATATGACTTAATAGAGCCTTTCCCACCGCCATTGGGTTTTGGTGTGTGTTTCGGTTCGCCTGGTATGAGGGTGTGTCACGCCCCTATATTTTTTTTTTGCGTAATATGGGGTGCGGCACTGCCTTATGCCGGGTTCGGGCATATACAGACTACGCTTCTACAAGACTCCTAACACCAATTTAACTCTTAAACTGTGTTTTCCTTTAATTTTCACCAGCTAAACCGGTTATATAATTAACAAGCATATAACTTATTTATATCTGTTCAATTATAATTTCGTTCAGCAATTCAACCATAAAACCGCAACCATAAGCAACACACCATATGAGGAGGCCCGACCCAAACCGGGTGGCGCCTCTGAAAACTGTTACTTTATCAAATTACAGTTTTACAATGTACACAATTCGTGTGAGCCTTTCGGGCTTCACACCTTGAACAATTGGCCTGCACGACCCACCGGTCGTTTACAACAGTCCCGTATTCGGGTATCCCGTCAACCTAACCAACTGCTCAACAGACTCTCAGCCTGTCCAAATTACCGCAGCACTCGCCGTTTCGCTGACTCAGTTGCACCCTCCTGCGCTGTCGTTCAACAGTCCGACGGCCTGACTCGTTCAGACTTCCGTCGCAGTCTAGTGCGTTCGCACTGTTTACCCGTTCGACCTGTTTCGCTGTTCGAAACTGCCCGACCGCTTCCTCCGCCTTATACCCAAAGACTCCCTTCACATCGTTGCTGAGCGCTGTTGTGTGAAGGCACAGTTAGACCGAATGCTTAGAGCGAATGATCGAACTTGTGAAAGTTGTAATTTCACTGCGCGCGCGGGCAGCAGTCAATGCAGCGCCAAAACCACCGAAGCAAACCATGAAACCGACGGTAAGCCATCGCACCACCCTTCAGCGTAAAGCTGTTTCCGTGCAACGAGCTCCGATACGATTTGGTGCAGCCACGTGGATTCGCATGACATCAGCCTCAGGCACTTTTCGGAAGCTATCACTCAGTCAACTTACCCCGCCCGATATGCGTCCGATTCAAAGGAATGTCCTCCGCCGTTCGATTGTCAGGTAAGGTCTCCGCCGGTTATGTTCATCAAAGTACATACGGGCCTATTGAAAGTTAATGCAGCGTGGAGTAAAAAATTACTGGACCATACCTTGTAATAATTTTATGACATGAGTTTGGTAAAAGTTTCAATGTTTTCCTACGGTGATTTAATACGGAGTATGGGCGGAAATACAATGTAAGTTTATTTTATTTTATTATTCGTGCATATGAAATGTTCAAGCGTTGACTCCAGGTAGAGAGTATCGCACACGGGGATGAGATGAATTGGGTTCGCAGCAGCCAATAAAAAAAAGGATTGTAGTTTTTTATGTTATGTGAAAACACACACGGGATTGTAATAAAAAGTGTGGAAAGCACACAGTGAAAAAAAAGGGGTCAGCAGCACCGAAAGAAAGACCAGTGAGTTACGCACCGGGAGGTGAAAGAAAACCTGAGTTCGCTGCAACGAAGAAAAACCAAGGGAACGCACAGATGTATTTTTGTTTTGGGTTGAAATGTAATGTCATGTATTTGGCATGAAATGCAGGAGCATAAATTTTTCTTTGTAATGTAAAAAGTAAAAGAATGCATAGCAGTGCAGAGGAGGCAGGAGAAGAAGAAGTGAATGAAGAAAACCTGGGACCAGTTTTGGTTTCAAAACCATGAGTTGTTTCACACAGCAGTGAAAAGCTATTTTTTTAAAAAGGGTCCTCTGTGCAAAAAGATCCTGGAGCAAAGGAAACAGAGCATTGCCTCTGTGTTTTATATTTTCTGGTTTTGGTATTTTCCCATTGCAAACAGAAAAATACCCAACAGTGGTATCAGAGCTAGTCCAGGCTCTTTGATGGTGACAGAGCAGGTTCATGCTCTTTGAAGTGTCAAAGAAGCTGAAGGAAAGACCCTTGTTGCAGCAGTAGTAAAGCTTCTCCAGCTGTGCGAAGTTTCAGCCAAAGGGTTTCAAGTATTTCTCAAGTTTTTGAGTTGCTGTTGAAGAAACAGTAAGTCATTTTAAAAACACAGTCAGGGATTTTAAAAATAGTTAAGAATGGCAAGGTCAAAGAAGAAAGTGTCCAAATCCCCTAAGGTTGTGTCTCCCTCCTCTGTTAAAATAGAAAACAATCAATTTGTAAACTTTCTATTTGAGGCTCCAAAGTTTGATGGGAACTTTGATATGTGGGAAATAATAATGAGGACTTTCCTACAGTCTGAAGGCATGGAAATTTGGGAGTCAGTGATTGATGATAGCAAGATGGATGGAGAATCCAAACAATATGATGCAAAAGCAGCAAAGATAATCCTGGATGGTCTGCCTGACTCTGTAAAGAAGAATCTAGGAAAATATTCATCAGCAAAGGAAATATGGGACAGACTGCATGAGCTTCATGAAAAGGGAGCACTGACCATGACCATGAATCAAGAAGAAAATTCTGAACCCATCATAGAAGCTGAAAATGAGAAAGTTGACCTCATCAAGCTTCAAGTGCAAGAAAGAGATGAAGAGCTTGCCAAACTTAAGAAGGAACTTGATGAAAGCAGAAGGAAGCACCATGAAGAAGTCATATCCATGACAAATCAGTTGAATAAAGCAAAGAAGCAGGAAGATGCCTTGTCAAGTCAACTTGAACAAAGGCACAAGAGAGTGAACAAACTTGTAGAAGAGATTGGACAGTACAAGGTAGAGGTATCCTCCCTTAAGTCTGAGCTACAAGAAGCCAAGAAGCAGGCACAAGAAGCTGAGAAGAAAATGGAGAGCAATCAAGCAGAAATCTCCAAAATGAAGTCAGATATAATCCCTCTTAAAATAGTAGCAGCTGAAGCTACTCGTAGCAAGGAAGAAACTGAGGAACAACTTGCAAAGAAGAATACTGAGTGTGAAAGATTGGAAGAGGAGATTGTCCTCTTCAGGAAGAAGGTTGAAGGGATGAACAAGATCATGAAGAGCTCTCAAGCTTTGGATGACATGCTTAGCTATCACAGATCTCCATCTGATAAATCAGGACATGGGTATGTAGGTGAATCCTCAAACAAGGAGGAAAATTCTTTAAGCAAAGGAGATGTGAAGAAGCTAGAAAGAAATGGTGATGCTCTTAGTTCCAGCAAAGGCAAGGAGAAAAATGAAGGCTGCCATAGAAGAAATCTTGCTCCAAGTAGAAATCCAGCTCCAAGAAGAAATGTAGCTGATGAAAAAAAGGCAAGAGGCAACGGTGATCATCAAAGGATCTCAAGGCAGCAAGGCTTCAGAAGTACATCAAGGAAACCTCCATCTCCCAGGTACCAAAGTTCATTTTTTGGTTATTGTTATTCTTGCTCAAACTTTGGTCATATGGCAAAAGATTGTAGAGCATTTCATGGAGATAGATGTTGTGGTCCCCGACAGTCTCCAAGAAATAATTTCACAAGAAGAAATCATGAATTTTTATTCATGAAAAATGTTGAATGTTTTAAGTGTCATGACATTGGGCATATGGCACGAGATTGTAACTTGACATGGGCTTCTACACAAGCTAGAGCCATGCAAAAGAAGAAAGTTACACAAGTATGGAGAAGGAAAGAAATACAGACTGAAAGTCCCTTGAGCTCCCTAGTCGATCTAAATTTGTTTTGAGAAGAGTCTGCCAAAAGAAGACAAGCACACATTAAAGGGGAGCTTGTAATTTTTTGTTGTTGAACTGTCTTAACAGTCACTCTTTGATGAAGACCTTTTTTTGGGGAAAAATATGAAGTTAAATCTGCCATAACAGCAGAGAAGAAAAAGGGGCAGCGCTCAAATCTGAAGAGCAGCAGTGCAATGAGAAAAGTGTGCAAAGCATGGAGACCCTCACAGCAGTGGGAAGATAGAACATAAAACAACAGATTTTGAATTTTGTTATAGAGCACATGCATTTGAAGTGCATAGCAATGGAAGGTAGTTTCCTTCTATGTCATGTGTGAGAACATACTCACAGCAGAGTGAGTACAATACACAGCAGTAAAAGAAATGTAATGTTTTTCTTCATATGCATTCAGCATGCAAAGAAATGCATAAAGAGAAACAGGGACAGCAGATTTTTTAATGCACATGGGTGAATGATAAAGTGTGGCAACAGAAAAATGAAAGGAACTGCACAGCAGTGCATTGTTTAAAAAATGAATGAAGACTAAGATTGTGTGAAGCAAGGTGTAAAAAGAAAAGGCAGCAACTCGTGTTAATTTTTGTTGTGTGGAGAATGCAACGCAAAACAACGTGAGGATGATTTCTCTCTATGTGTAAGTAATGGAGAGTAAAGAGTTAGTGTATGGGCACACAGCAGTATGATGAAACAAAAGGCAGCCACAGTGCGAACTGCAAAGGCAATGTAACAGCAAATAAAAACCAAGGATGACAGAGTCTATGGTCATGGATATGGACAGCAGTGCATAAGAAAAGGCAGCAGTGTGATGGCAAGAAGGAGAAGCACAATAGTGCGAAGAAAATGAAACCAAAACCAAGAGAGAGTGCATAAATGTGTTTTTACACAGCAATGCAAATAAGAAAATGCAGCAGCATGGAGTTTTTTTTGTTGAAGAAATGAAAGGTAATGGACAGCAGTGTTTGGCAGTAATCCCTCAGTGAGAGGAAGTAAAGTTCTTAGTGTATCCCTCTGTTAAAGAGGAAGGTGCTTTTTAGCACAATGTCATAGTAAATCCCTCTGACAAGAGGAAGATGCTTTTTAGCATACACATGGTAAATCCCTCTATCATGAGGATGATGCTTTTCAGCATAGTCACAGGTGTATCCCTCTGTCAAGAGGAAGGTGTTCTTCAGCACATTGTTATGGTGTATCCCTCTGTCATGGGGAAGGTGCTCTTAAGCACAGTTTCAGGTTAATCCCTCTATTAAAGAGGAAGACTATTTTGTTGCTTGTGGAACTGCATGTGAAGCAGTGTTAGTGAATCCCTCTCTTAAGAGGAAGATTTGTTGTCTTTGGAGAATCCCTCTGTGAAGAGGAAGATGCTTCTTAGCATAGACAGGTGAATCCCTTTAGTTTAGAGGAAGATGCTTTTCAGCATAGACATTGGTTAATCCCTCTGTTAAGAAGAAGACTCTTTTGCAACAGCAGCATGCCAAGGAGTTGAGCAAGTGTTTGGGTAAGACCGAATGCCCAACAGTTGAAATTAAAGGGGAGTGTTGGAATGTTAATTCCAACTGCAGGTTGCAGGGAACAGCGACGGACGTGGGCAGTGACGGACGTGGGCAACGATGGACGGCAATTCACTGCCCGCGCGGATCAGCAGTCAACGGGAACTGAAAACCACCGCAGGAAATCTAAACTGCCCGGTCTCATATCGCACCACCCTTCAGCGCAAAGTAGTTTCCGTGGAACGAGCTCCGATGCAATCTGGAGCTGACAACTGTCCAGCAGTGATGCTGGCCTGACATCAGCAAGTCACATCCATCGGAAGGTAACCTTCAGTCATCTTACCCCGCCCGATATGCGTCCAATCAACAGTGAATATTGTCCGCCGTTCGATTGTCAGGTAAGGTCTGCGCAGTTTAAAGTCTGTCCGAAGTCATACAGAGGCCTGTCAAATTTAATGCAGCATGGACCATACATAATCGACCATGCCTTATGTTAAATGAATGTCATAGGTTTGGTAAGGCGTTTAACATTTATTATGGCGGGAGTATGGGTAAGTTTTTTAAGATAAGTTTTTTTTAAAAAAAAAACATTGACCAATTTTTGTTAACGCACGGGGATTGCAATATGTGCATTATGCAATTGCACATAAAGAAGTGAATTTGGCCCTGCAGCACCTGTTAACAAAAAGAGAGCGACCCCAGCATTGTAAAAAAAGGAGAGGGGAATGTAATGTGAATTTTTATGGTATTGCACACGAGGAGAAGAGTGTGTGGGCTCGCAGCAGCCATTAAAAAGAAACCAGGAGATTGTCATGTAAAAGCATAAGGTGAAAGTAAAAACAGGGTCAGCAGCACCTGTAAAAACCAACGAAGAAAAATCAGAGGGACGCACATATATGCATAAATATTTTTGGGGTTTGAAATGAAAATGTTTTTTTTTGCAGCAGAGTAAAATGTTTTTCTTTGTAATGTAAAAGGTAAAAGAATGCACTGCAATGCAGAGGAGGAAAAGGCAGAGAAGTGAATGAAGAAAACCAGGGGCAGTTTTGGTTTCAAAACCATGAGTTGTTTCACACAGCAGTGAAAAGGTAAATGAGTAAATCCCTGTAAGTTTTGTTTTCACACAGCAGTGAATGTAAATGAAATATTTACACAGTGGTGTAAAATTTCATAGGAGGCAGAGTAATTTCTTTTGTAATGTTTTTGGTAAATCCCTCTCAGCAAAGAGGATGAATGTGTAACTGTGAATTTATTTTAATGAATGGAAATCTTTTATGGTGGTGAAATACTCTGTTCTCAAGTGATTTTTAAAAAAAGGGTCCTCTGTGCAAAAAGATCCTGGAGCAAAAGAAACAGAGCATAGCCTCTGTGTTTTATTTTGTGGTTTTGGTATTTTTCCATCCCATTGCAAACGAAAAATATCCAACAATCGGCCCCTTCCAACCGTTTCTGGCTCTCGTTCCTTGGCTTCGGCTGAAATATCATCTGATAAGAAAGAAGCAAAGGGTACTTCGCATGAAGATATTAACCAGGCTGCAGATGTTTTCATCAACGAGGTCCACAAGGGTTGGAAATTGCAGAGGACGCTGTCTGAGAGTCAATCCTCTGGCTACCTGGAAAGAGTTACTTAAATATAAGTTATTTCTAGGCAGATCGCTTGTGTTAGTCAGATGCCGAATCCGTATCGAGATTCAGATTTTCTGACTGAGTAGAGCGTTGCCTAGTGTAGTTTAGTAATATTTTATTTGTAACCATATAAGAATATAGAGATCTTTATGTCAAAGAGTAGAGCGTTGCCTTGTGTAGTTTACTAATATTTTATTTGTAACCATATAAGAATATATAGATCTTTAGGTCAAAGAAACGAGTTGAAGATGCATAAATGATTTTTCCAGGAACATATATGAAATATGTACCCTCTAATACATTGTTTATATTTCAAATTTCGATATAGACGTAAATTTCCTTGTATATTTATATTTCCACACGCAAATTAAATGTTTATCACACTCTGAACTGTGTTTGATCTCCTCTGTATAATCGGCCAAAAATGTAAATCTGCGTTTAAATTTGACTGACTAAGAACAAACACACACGTAGCATCAATAACTGAGATCAGTCTTTTTGGGGTTGAAATTCACAAATTTTTATATGGAAAAGTTTATTATATGGTATGTTGTATGAGTTTTTGGAATGCGGGAAAGTTAGGAATTTGGTGTTGATGGCTTAATGAAGAACAATAATAATGTATGATAAAAAAATAAAAATTATTTTTTTAATTATATAATTTTATATAATAATCAAAATTAATATTGAATTAAAATATTCAAATATTAAATCAATTTTAAATATATAATCATTATATATATATATATATATATATATATATATATATTTTGGGTGTCTTTCTCTCGGAATTTCCCTTTTATATAGATAAAATATTAAAATGTTAAGTTCATTATGACACATGATGAGTTTGTGAAACAATCTACATTAAAAATACAAAGGAACAATTTTACATATGTTTTTCTAGTTATTCTTAAGAGAAGAAGTAAAGAAACTCTAATGATAAGTATTACTCTCACATACAATATGCACACACAATCTTCGGTCATATATATACATAAACAACAAAAGAAATACTCATCAACGTGACATCCCAGATATCGCCCTTACATCGAGGTGCCACACATTTCTTTAACCTATCAAGAGATTGATCGAGTTTCTCAATTAAGGATATCAGCGTTAAGGATGTCTTTGGCCTTTCCTCCTGCCAAGGTTTCAACATAGACTTATGTTTTGTGGGCAGTTCAGTATATTTCTCTACAGATTTTGTGTTCCCCAAACCTAAGGAATGTAGAAACTCCAAAAAAAAATGTCTCCCAAACTCCCATTGCAGCTCTGGCTTAAAAAACCGTTCCCGTACAGTTCCAGAAAAAATACAGTTCCAAAAAAAACACAGAAACCATGGGAGCAAGTTTCTCAGCTCTTGAGAGCAATTACTGTGTAATTATGTGTAAATCTCCACTTCTATGCATTCACAGCCTTATGCTTTCATATGCAAACTTCAGGTTTTGGTTCTTGTCACTTATGTAATTGGTCCTCCTCGCTGCTCTGTAACTTCGGGGTTTTCCATACCCACAGTGTCGCCATTACCACCGATTTGTAATTTTGTGTTGCTGTCTTTACCAACGCTGTAACTTGTTTTGTAGTCTTTACCAACGCGGTCGTAACCTGTGAGAATTTTAAAGAAAGCTATAAGTTTTTGTCATGTATTTTATACAACATTGCCATCGAAGTCTTGAAAATGAAAACGCTGAAAGGTAAGCTAATTTATGTGGAAATGGCTTCACATGAATTTATTATATCGTTCCGTGAAGGTATATATTCAACTATGTAGGTTTGTTAGGTAACGCTCAAGGTTTATTGTTGCAACATCTATAGTAGTGTTTTTATTAGGGTTAAAGTATTATAGTATTTTTATAGAATTCGTAATTTCCATCCTAGGAATCCTAGTTACTGGTTTGAAATGTTTACCAATGCCTGCGGGTTTTGGTGTAATGGAAAACTTCCACATGGTATCAGAGCTTGGACTCAGGTTCAATTCCCCATGGTATCAGAGCTTGGACCTACGTTCAATTCCCCCAAGTCCCTTTTGAGGGAAGGGAAGGTGTTGGAAGAATGGCCACACCTCTATAGAATCTGTAATTTCCACCCTGGAGATCCTAGTTATTGGTTCAACACCCGCTGGTTACAGATCCTAGTTATTGGTTCAACACCTGCTGGTTTTGGTGTAACCGGAAACTATATAATTGGGTATGGACGGAAATTAATTTACTTCTGCCGGCGTGCAGTAGATATTATTTTTTCATTTTTCCTGAGATAATTGGGTATGGACCGAAATTAATTTACTTCTGTTGGCCTGCAGTAGATATTATTTTTTCTTGGGAGCTTATTTACTCCTTTCCACGTGCAATGGGTTCTTATTTTTCTTGAGATACTCATGGTCGCGTTCGTTGGTGTAATAGTAAACCTCCACATATAATTGGGAGGGAAGGTGAAGGTGTTGGAAGAATCGCCACACCTCTATAGAATCCATAATTTCCACCCTGGAGATCCTAGTTATTCCTGAGATAATTGGGTATGGACGGAAATTAATTTACTTCTGCTGGCCTGCAGTAGATATTATTTTTTCTTGGGAGCTTATTTACTCATTTCCACGTGCAATGGGTTCTTATTTTTCTTGAGATACTCATGGTCGCGGGCTTTGGTGTAATAGTAAACCTCCACATATAATTGGGAGGGAAGGTGAAGGTGTTGGAAGAATTGCCACACCTCTATAGAATCCATAATTTCCACCCTGGAGATCCTAGTTATTGGTTTAACACCTGCTGGTTTTGGTGTAACCGCAAACTATATAATTGGGTATGGACGGAAATTAATTTACTTCTGCCCACCTGCAATAGATATTATTTTTTCTTGGGAACTTATTTACTCCTTCCCGCATGCAATGGGTTCTTATCTTTCCTGAGATACCCATGGTCGTGGGTTTTGGTGTAATAGCAAACCTCCACATATAATTGGGAGGGAAGGTGTTGGAAGAATCGCCACACCTTTATAGAATCCGTAATTTCCACCCTGGAAATCTTAGTTATTGGTTCAACACCCGCTGGTTTTGGTATAACTGCAAACCATATAATTGGGGTTCTTTTTTTCCTGAGATACCCATGGTCACGGGTTTTGGTGTAATAGCAAACCTCCACATATAATTGGGAGGGAAGGTGTTGGAAGAATCGCCACACCTCTATGGAATCCCTAATTTCCACCCTTGAGATCTTAGTTATTAGTTCAACACCTGCCCGTAACGGCAAACCATATAATTGAGTATGGACTGAAATTAATTTACTTCTTCTAGCCTGCAGTGGATATTATTTTTTCTTGGAGCTTATTTACTCTTTCCCGCCTGCAATGGGTTCTTATTTTTCCTGAAATACCCATAATGGTGGATTTTGGTGTAATAACAAACCTCCACATGTAAGGACTGAAATTAATTTACTTCTTCCGGCCTGCCGTAGATATTATTTTCCGTAGATATTAATTTTTCGTAGGAGCTTATTTACTCCTTCCGGCGTGCAATGGGTTCTTATTTTTCCTGGGATACCCATGGTCAATATATTATTTTTTCGTGGGAGATTATTTACTCCTTCCGGCGTGCAATGGGTTCTTTTCGTGGGAGCTTATTTACTCCTTCCGACGTGCAATGGGTTCTTATTTTTCCTGGGATACGCATGGTCAATATTGTTGCCGTATAATGTTGGTTTAAATTGAAAACTATGGAAATTTCTAGACTATTTTGATGAAGTTTAATATATTTAAATTGTCCAAATTTTGAATACCACAAGTAACATTCGAACACTATTACTACGAATTTATTTATTTTTTTCTTTAAATTACCAAATTGGCATGGCAAATTTGACCCTCGGTAGACAACGCCGGCAATATTTAGTTTAAAGTATCGTATGTCTTTTAAATAATAACTTCACCTTCAATTCCCTTCACTAAGCGTACCCTATATTTGCTTTAAAGAATTGCACGTTATTTAAAGAATAATTTCACCTTCACTTCACTAAGCGTAAGAGTACTCTATATTAGTGTACGTTATTTTTGGGTAAATGATAAGTGTTGAGGTTTTTTCTTTAAGCGGGTATAAAAATGTTTTCTATTAATATCAAAAGATGATTTACAAGTAAACTATATAAAAAGTCAAAAAAAACATTATGCGGCAGTATAAATTTCAATCAGATTTCCACAAATGACTCCAAAAAAACAAAAATTAAGTCAAAATTTGAGTAAGCTGGTTAATAAAGACATGACATCTTTTTTATCATTTAGGATGACCCTACCTACACGGTACAGGGAGAGATAATATACACTAAAGAAGGCATAAGCCAAAAAGAAACCTTCCCGCTACTTGTTCAGTGGTAAGAAAGCAAAGTCCAAAGGAAGCACTTTAATCAGAAATAATCACTAGAGCTAGGTGATATGCTTGACTATGGAGAGATAGCATTTGGTGGGCCATTGATGGTAACACTAGCGTCAATGTGAAGTTGTGAAATATTGGCATTTGGTTGACTATTAATGGAAGTAGGAGGCTTGATAGAATCATCTAAATCAGAATCAGATACAACACACTTCTCCATTCTTTGCAGCAGAGGTAGGATATCATCTAGACATAGATGAATATACTTTAAGAGGCGCTTAATGTCCTCTTTCTACACAAATATTTGATAGTTGTTGACTTGTTTGTCTCTAAGAACAGGACGAAAAAGAGTATCCATTTGTTGATGAACTCCCATTGAGTGTAAAAAATACAATATTCATCTTTTGAATTTCCAAGGATCCAGAATCCACTTGAGATATTCAACACCAAATTTTGAATCTAAGTAATAATTCTTGTCACCGTACTCTCTTATCTCCAAATGCCGGATTTCCTTTCTAATTTTTGGAAGGACTAAATGGAACAAACATGTAGTCAAATTCCATCAGAGCAAGCATGGTCGTTGTGAAGTGGAACTATTAGCTCCCCCACATCGACTCAACGTCCTTTGCCATGGTGGAATAATAGTAGCTTCAGGTTTATTGGAAACCCGAAACAAACTAACACAAAGTTCCTAATAAACAGTAACTAGACTTACACAAAGTAATTGCAGAATGAAAACCAAAATTGGAAGACTAAAACAGGTGTATAGGACACCCTCAACAACTTGACACAAAGTTCCCAATAAACACTTACTCAATGTACATAGAGTAATTGAGGAAGGAAGACCAAAATTTGAAGACTAAAACCAGTGAAGATTACATTGTCACAAAACCACCAGAAATGATGCACAATATTATTGGGATAGAATCCATGAGCCCTAATGTTATTTAACAAAAATCAATCTGGAGTATTAAAAACAAAACCCCAATGGACATAATACCCAGTTTCTTGAGACCTTAACAAGAAACTAGACAAACCAGACAACACAAGTTCTACCCAAGAACATGAAAAATAAAACCATTGTTCTTGCAACCCCACTATTAAACTTGGGGCATAGTCCAAGATGTTAAAACTAAATAAAAAAATTCCTAGGAAAACAAGCCCCACAGGCCAGGACAAGGTCGTGAGATGATATACCTAGAAAAACAAACCCTTGGAGCAATGAAGACGACAAAAAAATGACCAATTCAAAGATTGGTCCAAAGGCAATATTGTGCAAGAATAATATAAACTACACTTACCTCCAAAGGAAGATGAAAACTCAGTGATCAATCTATGACCATAAATCACCAATTCCTCACAAGGGTGGTGACTCTTTAGTCGACCATGAAGTGAGCGCAGATCACACCAACACTATAATTTACAAACATGTATAAGGGATAAAACTAGAAAAAACTGTTGCATTCCTACAATCTGCTTAAGTTTCTTGTACTCTCACCTGATGCAGGAGCATCTAGCTGATAGGGCAAAGACAAAAGTGAGGGAATATGGTTTCTGAAGAGGACAGACAGATTAATTGATTGAGTGGGAAACATGTTTTCTTTTCTTTTCTTTTATCAAGTTACTTAAAGATTACTGTAATAAGTTGTAATTAGGAGTAGTAATAATTAGATTAGAGTCATTGTTTTCAAACAGTTAAGTTACTGTTGTAAAAAGGCATGAAAAGAAAATGTACTAGACAACCAGACAAAGTTTCGTATGGAATATAACTGATGTAACTAATTGAACAAACTGAACAAACTAACAGCAGTTAGAGCGGTTTGTAAACAATGCTATTAAATAGTGAAACAAAGCACAATAAAGGGGTTCGGACTCAGAGAGAAATATAGAAAGGAAAAATACAATTTTCTGTGCACATATATCCTTGCAGCGTCCTATTCATTTCTGAAATATTTTTGTATTGAATTACTGTGTGAATATTATCAATGCATGGTCACAGAACTTAAATCGAAAAAGGGAGATATTCGAATGCAGAGTTCGTTAAATTTGGAGGAGTAACAACGCCCATCTGCAGGCGACTCCAACAGAATAACCAAACACACAACAAGAAATCATCTATACAAATTCCTATATATGAAATCAGAGTTTGCCATTTTAGTGAAGAAGAATGACTACAGTAAATCCAGGTATGTGAATTTAAAAAGCATAACCAAAATTCAATTCCAGATAGTTCATATACAGCCATCAAAAGTTGTTGTCCATTTACATTTTGTGTGTAAAAGCTTAAGAACGAACCAGTTCACGGACTTGGGAACTGTAACCATTACCAACATAATCCAAAACCCCATAAATTCCCAAACCCACTCCTACGACTCAACAGAGACGCGATATGACAATAGAACTAAATCCAGACAGTGGCTCGAGGCCAACAACTATACCAAACCACATGCCGAAAGACTCAGGGAAAACAAACCACAAGTAAACAGAACGATGCTGCCCGAAATTCCCTCGGAATAGTCGAATGTTGAAGCACCGAAGCCCTCGGTCACTCCACCTGCAAGGGAAACCAATAAAGAGAGTAAAATTACAGTGGAAGCAAAATATAGGGGATTAAAACAATTTTATTTTGAATAAGAAAATACTACACAGGGTTCCGCTTACCTAACAGACAAGCCGTGACCACCGCAACCTCAAATTGTCTTCCTGCTCACAAGGAGCCGAAGATGTTAGAACCAGAAAGAGGAACACGTATAACGATATAGCATAGAAGGAAAGCTTACCAGTGAAGTTGGTGGAGGAATCGATGGAGAACGCCACCATTAGTTTTCTGAGACCGTGCATGAGCCGAATTAGTGCTGAAGAACGAGACCGAGAACCACATACCCTTCAACCAACACACAGAGGTAACAATGGTGAAAACCCAAGTGAGAAATCGAGTAAAGGAAGCACAGAGGCAGAGACCCATTAAAATGGACAATGGAAAACATAGGAACAGTCTAGACACAAGCAGAGAAACAAACCTTACCAGGTTTCAACAGTTCAACAGACGAGACACTTCTAAAACAAATTCCAAACAAATGGAGCCGTGAAGACCGCCGAGAGCATGCAGCTCGAAGAACTCAGAGCAACAAAACCCAGGACTAGCTAAAAGAACCCACATTGAAACTTGCAGACTACCAGCTCGTATCTCAGAGAACCAGGTGGATGAGTTTCGAACAAACACGAAAGCATCACAGAAAAAATCACAGTGAAATTGTAAGGGTCGCTGAGAGCTCGCACACTGAAGGACCGGAGAAAACACAAAACCAAATGAATGCAATGGTGGCGAAAACCCTATACCAAGGCGGGGTTTAGGATTCCAAGAAGGGACAGATGTCTGCTCAACACACGACCAACGTACCATTATCGTAGAACCTTTTAATTAAGCCCAGATTGAAAATCAAGTTGCATATATCCAAAATCTGGTGATTATGAATATCAATTGGCGGTACAACATCAAGTGGGGAGAAGCGACGGCAGGACCACGCGGGCTGGCCCCATAAAGTGGTATTAGAGCAAGGAATTGAAAAGAAAATGGAAGTTCAGAGACGGGAACGTGGAAGATGTGTGTGTAGAGGAGCAGACGAGGGCTTGAGAGAAGAGTTGAGATTCCTTACTGCTCGCTTAGAAGCAGTGGAGGCAGGAAGGAGAAGAGACGCAGAACTTGGGGATGATAGTGAGGAAGAAATAGCAACTACTACGAAAGGATCAGAGGAAGAAGCCCTGGAGATAAAACTGTTGAGATCAGTACTGTTAGCTAGCAGCAAACCCAAACCTGAGATCCCTAACTACGATGGCAGTCATCCGCAGATGTTTTGCTGGATTGGGTAAGTGAGCTAGAAAAGTATTTTGAAAACGAAAAGATCAATGAGGACAAAATAGTTAGATTTGTTGCAACTAAGTTAAAAGGGCACGCTGCTTTATGGTGGGATGGTGTCCAAGCGGACAGGAAGAGGATGAACAAGCTACCGATAAAGAAGTGGCCAAGAATGGTGGCAAAACTGAAGGGCATATTTTTTGCCTAAAGACTATGAGGTCGAACTTTATCGATGAGTGCAGAATCTAATGCAGAAAGGTATGACCGTAAAGGAATACATAGAGGAGTTTTATCAGGTAAATTTGCAGGCTAGTTATATTGATGATACCCCAAAGAAGACAGCGAGATATGTGAATGTCTTGAGGATGGAAATACTGGATGAGATCAATATTCTCTCTCCACGAAATATAAAAGAATCCTTTCAGAGTGCTGTAAAGGGTGAAGAAAAAATTAACGGGAAACAAAACAATAGAAGAGAATGAGGAAATGGCAAAGGACGAGGATAGTCCTACGTGAAAGGAAGAACTGCTACTAACAGCGTGGAAGGTAGCAACTCTAGAGCTTTTGGGACAACAGAGAAGGGAGATAGAACTAGAGGAGGTCTGCCATATCAGCGGGGAAGACGAAATGGTCATGGAAGAGGGACTAATGTCCAGTGCTACAGGTGCCATAAGTGGGGACACAGATCCTTCGAATGCCCGGAAGCTGAGCATGCTGGCCAGAGGGGAGTATTTTTTGCGCAACCTAAGGAAGCTGAAGCATAGCCCCGGGAAGTAGAAAATGTGGCAGAAACAGGAGAGGCCTTAGTTTTAAACAAAGTGTTGTTGAAGCGAGCAGAGGACATGGATGAGCAAACCCAGCGGAGGGCACTGTTTCGAACAGTTTGCAAATCACATTGGAAGTATTATAAATTAATTATAGACAACGGGAGTACAAATAACTTAGTTGCCACTGAGATGGTGGAAACGCTGGGATTAAAGCGGCTTAAACATCCCACACCTTACAAGGTGTCGTGGCTACAAAAAGGCCACCAATTATTAGTTGATGAACAATGTGAGGTTGAATTTCACATTGGCAAATACCAAGACAAAGTTGTCTGCGATATTATGCCAATGGAAGTATGCCATATACTGCTAGGGAGACCGTGGCAGTATGACCGGAAGGTGACACATGATGGGAAGACGAATTGTTACAAATTTGTGAAAGTCAACCATATGCTTGTACCCATCAAGTTGGAGGATGCAGCAGAATCAAGTTCAACAAAAGCATTGTTAATAGGACGAAAATAATTTGTTAAGCAGATTGAAGAAAATGAGGTGAATTATGCGGTTGTAAGGAGGACAAAAGCAATGTCACTAAACACAGAAAAGTCAGAATTTCCTACAAAGATTCAAGAGTTGTTGGAAGAATTTAAGGACATTGTGGTCGATGATTTTACAGATAAGTTGCCTCCCGGGAGGAGCATTAGCCATCATATCGATTTCATACCTGGAGAAAGTCTATCGAACAAGGCAGCATATAGAGTGAGCCTGAAAGATAATGAATAGATTCGTAAATAGGTGCAAGAGTTGTTGGATAAGGGACTGATCAGAGAAAGTTTGAGCCCTTGTGCGATACCAACAGTACTCGCACCTAAGAAGGGAGGAGAATGGCAGATGTGTACGGATTCACGAGCGATCAATAAAATCACTATTCGGTACAGATTTCCCCTACCCAAAATGGATGACATGATGGATTGTCTCAGCGGAGCAGCCTACTTTACGAAGATTGATCTGAAGAGTGGATATCATCAGATCAAGATCAAAGAGGGAGATGAATGGAAAACAACCTTCAAAACCAATGAAGGGTTGTACGAGTGGCTAGTCATGCCGTTTGGTCTGAGCAATGCTCCTAGGACTTTTATGAGGTTGATGAATGAAATGTTAAAAGAATTTATTGGCAAGTTTGTTATAGTTTATCTTCACGATATTTTAATTTTCAGCAAAACGAAGGGAGAACACCTTCAGCATGTTCGAAGAGTGCTACAGAAGTTACAACAGAACAAACTGCTGATAAACTTAAAAAAATGTACTTTCCTGCAGAAGGAACTGGTTTATTTGGGGTTTGTAGTCGTACAAAATGAATTGAAGATGGATCCAGAAAAGATCGCAGCAATCATCAACTAGCCATCACCCAAGAGCTTGTTTGAGGTATGTAGCTTTCATGGATTGGTAAGTTTTTATCGTAGGTTTATTAGAAATTTCAGTGAAATATGTGCACCAATGCTAGACACCATCAAGAAGGCCAGTCAGCCTTTTTGTTGGACCAGTGCAGCAGAGGACAGCTTTCAGCTTTTGAAGCGGAAGATTACCAAGAGACCAATCTTGAGACTATCCGACTTCAACAAACCTTTTCAGGTTCAATGTGACGTAAGTGGGACAACTATTGGCACTGTGCTCAGTTAGGAAGACAGACCAATGGCATTCTTTAGTGAGAAATTAAATGAGAGCAGGCAGAAATACTCCTCATATGACAAAGAATTTTATGCTGTGGTCCAAGCTTTAAAGCATTGGAGACACTACCTGCTGGGCAACGAGTTTGTATTATTTTCTGATAATTCAACGTTACAATATGTAATGCAACAGCACAAATTAAACCATACGCATGCCAAATGGGTAGAATACTTGTAGAGTTTCACCTTCATGCTAAAGCACATTAGTGGGCAAGCCAATAAAGTGGCAGATGCCTTGAGCAGAAGAGCTTTGCTCTTACAGGAAAGCAGAATACAGGTGATGGGATTCGAACATCTAAAGGATTTGTACCAGACCGACATAGACTTCAAAGAAGCCTTTGAAGCCTACCAAAGTCCCGTGTTGAGGAATACAAGTCCATCGTTGGACTACAATTTGCAGGAAGTACTATTGTTGAAAGGTGGACAGTTATGTATCCCAGACTGTTCGATGAGAGAAAATATTGTACGGGAGAAACATAGTGGTGGTCTAGCCGGTCATTTTGGCATAGAAAAAACTTTGGAGTAGCTCAGGCACTTTTATCACTGGCCCAGAATGCGCAGGGATATCCAACGATATGTGAACAGTTGTAAAGTCTGCCAACTGGAGAAAGGACATAGTCAGAATACCGGACTTTACACGCCACTACCTGTTCCGAGTAGGCCATGGGACTTAGTCAGCATTGACCTTGTCTTAGGACTACCTAGAATGCAGTGGGGGTATGATTTAGTGATGGTGGTGGTAGACAGATTTTCAAAAATGGCTCATTTTATTCCTTGCTGGAAAACTAGTGATGCCACGTATGTAGCTCACCTGTTTTTCACGGAAGTTGTTAGATTACATGGCCTACCCAATTCTATCATTTCTGATAGGGATGTAAAATTCACAGGACACTTTTGCCGCACCCTGTGGAAAAAGTTGGGCACGCAACTGAATTTCAGCTCTCTGTATCATCCGCAAACTGATGGGCAAACGTAAGTGGTGAACAGGAGTTTGGGAAATTTATTACGTAGTTTGACTGGAGAAAATTCACGGTTATGGGATCGTGCTCTCGCTCAGGCGGAATTCACTTATAACAATTCGCCCAATCGTAGCACCACACATAGGCCATTCCAAATCTTGTACGACATGCATCCTCGGGGAATACATGAATTGCGATATTTGGGAAAATTAGAACGGAGAAGCACAGATGGAGAAGATTTTTCCGAAGCAATGAGCGAACTACATGAACAAGTAAAATTGAAATTGCAAGACAGTGTACAGAAATACAAGCAGCAAGGAGATTCAAGGCGAAGGGAATTACAATTTAATGTCGGAGATGAGGTCCTCGCGCAAATGCACAAGGAACGATTTCTTAACGGTACGTATAATAAATTAAAATTTAAAAAAATTGGTCCCTGCAAGATCTTGCGTAAATTCTCAGCCAATGCCTATGAAATTTAGCTGCCACCTGATATAGGCATATCACCTATTTTCAATGTGGCGTATCTATTCCCATATACTGCCCAAGCAGAGGAAGATAGTGTGGTACGGCCAGAACAGGATACCCAAGTTGGAGATAGTTCTTGGATGAGGCATATGCCTTCGGCTCAATCCCATGAGATTGAAGGAATTCTCAGTACACACGTAGCGAAGAAGACACATAGGAAGGAATAACTATGATATCTCGTCAAGTGGAGAGACCGTCCAGTGGAGGACAGCTCATGGCTCGACGCAGCACAGATACGGAAGGCTGGCTATTCGGTGGAGGAGCTCATGGAACGGAGCCATGAATTTATTTTACCCCGGGAGCCTGATGAAGGAGCACCTAGCTAACAGGGCAAAGAAAAAAGTGAGGGAATATTGTTTCTGAAGAGGACAAAGAGATTAATTCATTGAGTGGGAAACATACTTGTTTTTTTTGTTTTCTTTTATCAAGTTACTTAAAGATTACTGTAATAAGTTGTAATTAGGAGTAGTAATAATTAGATTAGAGTCATTTCTTTCAAACAGTTAAGTTACTATTGTAAAAAGGCATGAAAAGAAAATGTACTAGACAACCCGACAAAGTTCCGTATGGAAAATAACTGATGTAACTAATTGAACAAACTGAACAAACTAACAACAGTTAGAGTGGTTTGTAAACAGTGCTATTAAATAGCAAAACAAAGCACAATAAAGGCGTTCAGACTCAGAGAGAAATATAGAAAGGAAAAATACAATTTTCTGTGCACATATATCCTTACAGTGTCCTATTCATTTCTGAAATATTTTTGTATTGAATTACTATGTGAATACTATCAATGCATGATCACAGAACTTAAATTGAAAAGCGAGATATTCGAATGTAGAGTTCGTTAAATTCAGAGGAGTAACAACGCCCATCTACATGCGACTCCAACAGAATAACCAAACACACAAAAAGAAATCGTCTATAAAAATTCCTATACACGAAATTAGAGTTTGCCATTATAGTGAAGAAGAACAACTATAGTAAATGCAGGTATGTGAATTTAAAAAGCATAACCAAAATTCAATTCTAAATAGTTCATATACAGTCATCAAAAGTTATTGTCCATTTACATTTTGTGTGTAAAAACTTAAGAACGAACCAGTTCACAGACTTGGGAACTGTAACCATTACCAACATAAACGAAAACCCCATAAGTCCTCAAAACCACTCCTACGACTCAACAGAGACGCGATACGACAACAGAACTAAATACAGATAGTGGCTCGAGGCCAACAACCATACCAAACCACACGTCAAAAGACTCAACAAATAAACCACAAGTAAATAGAACGATGCTACCCGGAATTCCCTCAGAATAGTCAAATGTCCAAGCACCGAAACCCTCGGTCGCTCCACCTGCAAGGGAAACCAATAACGAGAATCAAATTACAGTGGAAGCAAAATACAGGGGATTAAAACAATTTTATTTTGAATAAGCAAATACTACACAGGGTTCTGCTTACCTAATGGACAAGCCGTGACCACTGCAACCTCAGATTGTCTTCTTGCTCACAAGGAGCCGAAGATGTTAGAACCAGAAAGAGGAACAAGTATAATGATATAGCAGAGAACAAAAGCTTACCAGTCAAGTTGGTGTAGGAATCGACGGAGAACACCGCCATTAGTTTTCCGAGACCGTGCATGAGCCAAATCAGTTCTGAAGAACGAGACCGAGAACCACATACCCATCAACCAACACACAAAGGTAACAATAGTGAAAACCCAAGTGACAAATCGAGTAAAGAACGCACAGAGGCAGAGAATTGTTAAAGTAGACAACAGAAAACACAGGAACAGTCTAGACACAAGCAGAGAAACAAACCTTACCAGGTTTCAACAGTTCAACAGACAAACGAGACACTTCCAAAACAGAGTCTAAACAAATGGAGACGTGAAGATCACCGAGAGCATGCAGCTCGAAGAACTCGAAACAAGAAAACTTCGGGCCAGCTAGAAGAACCCACATTGAAACTTGCAGACTACCAGCTCGTATCTTAGAGAACCAGGTGGACGAGTTTCGAACAAACATGAAAGGATCACAGAAAAATCACAGTGAAATCGCAAGGGTCGCTGAGAGCTCACAGACTGAAGGACTGGAGAAAACACAAAACCAAATGAATGCAAGGGTGGTGAAAACCCTATACCAAGGTGAGGTTTAGGATTCCAAGAAGGGACAGGTGTCTGCTCAACACACAGCCAACGTACCATTACTATAGAACCTCTTAATTAAGCCCAGATTGAAAATCAAGTTGCATATATCCGAAATCCGATGATTATAAATACAATTGGTGATAGAACATCAAATGGGGAGAAGTGACAGCGGGACCACGTGGGCTGGCCCCATCATCACCACTTTGTTATTAAACATTTATTATAACAACAGTACAAGGATGAATGTGGTGATTGAGTTACCCCATTTCTCTATAAAAGCAAGACATAAACAACACAAGTGTAAATAATGACACATTTACTAATACAAACATTCATCCATGATATCAAGCTTCCATTAATGCCTTCAAAGCTTACATAAACCAAGACCTTGGATGGATATGCCAACTCCATAGGTTATAACACACTGATAATATTTTTGACACACAAGAAAACAATACATATACAAAAAATCAGCCGCCAAATTGTGAACCCCTCCTCCTTATGAAGTCACATAAGTAACCATGAGGCCCTATCCCAATCCCCATACATGTATCAACTATGACTAAGCAAGTATCCTCCATTGCACCCTTTTTAATGGGAATATATAAGACAAAGACGCATTTCCAGAATATTTCTTATCGATATTCATCATACAAATTAATCTTTTTGTTTCCTCTGTCGAATTGATCATAGGACATATTCTATCCAAATGAAACCCCGCAACATGACACATCATATTGTATAGATGATCCACCACTCCATTCCCAGATCTATGCGTATGTTGCACAATGATAAACTAAAATTCGCTGATTGTTTTGCTAGTGTTCGTAACTACCGCTTCTTGTCTCCAACTATCTATATAGTAGAGGAAGATTGTCTATATAACAATCGTTAAATACACTGTATAACTACTAAAGGGTCCCGGTGAATTTGAAGTACCCTGAATCCCCCTCGCATAGAAATTTGATGTCCTTTCTCCACCGCCAAGAATTATGCAATATTGTCAGTAGAAAACCACAATCAATCACATAAATAGATAATGGCTATGACTTATCATTTCTCAAAATTCCCTCGAATACGAAAGGCCCCAAACTCGGTTTAGATGCTCCATTAAAAATTAACTTAACAAAATTTAGAGGAGGAGGTGAATAAAGAGAACTAATCAAAGAATAAAATCCATTGAATGTGGGAGGAGAAGACACCATCATTTCCTTCAAGCTTAAATTCTTAGAGATTGCGGCCTCATATTAATCAACTTCCCAATCCATCCAAGATCAAGTATATTTAAAAGAGTCTCCCATAAGTTTGATAGAATTAAATACCGAAGTAAACTCGGCCTTCTTTCCTTCCAGCCAAATATCGTATTGTTACAATCATTCCATAGCTTCATAAAATGAAACCAAAGATTAAATTCTAAGCTCTGTTGAGGACTGGTTTTTAAAAGGAATAGTCGACCTTTGATTTTAAAGAAGAATACATATTAAAAAACTGTAGTTGGGGCGGGCTAAATATGGAAGTTAACACTTCCCAACCTACTGTTACATAACAGCATGAAAATAATAGATTCCCTGCACATTCCTCTTCTTGATGATGACATAGAAGAAAATGAAGGTCCATCAACTCCACGCTTTTGAATTTTATCCCAGGTTAATAATTGATTGCATGCAATTAACGATAAGAATGATGATATTTTTCGGCCACCAATAACCAGATCATATCCATCTCCATAGGTTCCCCTATTCCACCTAAGAGCGTTCTGCAAAAATCTAATAATCCTATTTTATATAAAATGGCCATGTTGTCTTGCACCCCACCGAAAGATATCTAATTCATTGAAATACTTAATCTTTCCTGCACTTAACTCCTAAAGACAATTATCCCATGGAAGAGAGAAAGGGAAGGGAATGGAATGGAGACCAATCAATTTGTGTTTTCCACAACCACCAAAAGGATTCCTCGTGCCCATTTTTCCAATGCTGAGAAACTCTTGTCATACCATTATTTTCCACAGAGAGTCATAACTCCTGTAACTCCCATTGACGTTTCACTTCTTGCAAAGTTATTTAATTTATTATTGCCGCCTTTTCTTTCTTTTACACTAACTTTTTATGTTTAATTGTTAATGGAAATTTCAGATATAGAACTAAGATTTTACGAGATTTAATTAGAAAAGTGTCCCTTTTTTTCATAATTTTAATGATACATTTTTAGTCCCTGCCTCCTGCGGCATAGGACTATAGTAATTGATAGGACTATAGTAATTGAAATGGGCTATTATAAACTTCGCACATAAATCAATAAAGAGTAAAACTTATAAACCATTTTTTTGTTAAGTATGATGTCCCCACCACATTTTCTTGACCAATAAAACATAGTGAACTTTTTTCTATTAACAAATCAATGCACTTTTCTTCTTATTTGGCCTCATATCAAGGCAAGTATGAGGCCTAACTTAAGATAAGTAGAGGAAACTGTGAAATTTTCATTTTCACACTAAGTAATCCTAACATTAATTTTAAACATTTTATGTAACATCATGTTATTCATGTATGATCCCCTGATCTCCCTAACCCACTTCGCGTTTCATTGTTTTGCTATGCCAGGCATACTGAGCATGTGCTTCCTTGTTCTGTTATTCCAGGCATACAGGTCATCGATATGGCCATGAGACAAGCTGCATGGAGTAGCAATGTGATTCTCCACCACGTGCCCTACATCACCACCCGCCCTACTTCACCACTTTGGGCAGATTAGCTTCTAGTGCTATTGGTGAAGGTTCCTTTGGCTCTAGTTGACCCCTCATTACTACTTTCTCTGCCACCACCCTTGCCCCAAGCAAGACCTTTAGCATTTCTGGCATCTCCCACCAGACCTTCAATATTTCTGGCATTTCGAGGAGAAGCACCAAGCCAAACCTTCAACATTTCTGGCATTTCCAGGAGACACATTAATACTTTCTCTGCTAACTTCTACTTGGCTTATATTCAGTGGATTGGATATTTTCACCACCTTCTTCATCATTGATTTCATCTAGTTCTTCTCCATTTCCAACATCCATGTCAGCTACGATTTTATGTAAGGAGCTTCCTGGTCTCCTTTTATGTCATGTCCACCTACGTGGCTAAGGTTCTTCATCACCATAAAGATATTATTTTAGGTCTTCACCTTCATCGCCATCAGTAGTTGAGTTTATCCTAGGGTGTGATTTAAAGTGAGATTTTCTGACAAAATTTGTTGCAATGGCCTTTGTAGTCCTCCATCATTGCGTCATAGTTTCTGATTGTACTACTTGGATCTGTCAGAGCAATTTATAAATGAGATATGCATACCTTTTTTTCGATGGCAATGTCAGAAACACAGATGCCAAATTGATCAGTACCACATTATTTGGCAGAGTTGGGTTCGAGAATTTCCCTTGAGCGACATTGGGAACCAAATTTAAGTGGTTGCTAATGTTTATATTATAATGGAAAAATTGGAAGGGAAGAAACGTAATACTATTATATTGTTGAGGACCATAATTATCAGGGACAAAATTAAGGTGGGAAACACAGTTCATATGAGGGTCAAGTACTGCTTTATTATTAAGTCAAGGGTTTGCGAAGCAACTGCAACTCCTCCTAGCCTACATGTACAAAGATGGTAGCAAACCCTACTAGCCTACATGCACAAAGATGGTAGGGTTCATGGATGAAAATAAAAAGGGGGTTCCAAGAATACACATTAAGCCCTGCACCATGTCTCTAAAATTTGTAGCGTCGGTGTTAAACAGAGCCTATGTGCTCACTGTAGTACGAATAGGGGAAACGAACATACAGTCAGTTATAAAATTGACCAAGAAAATCACATAATAGATTTGAAACTGAAACCAAACACACAAATAGATACACAAGATTTACGTGGTGAAACCTTGACAGGGTGTCAAGGAAACATCCACGAGGCAAGGGATTGGAATCTGTTAATTCAATAGTGATTCTCCACGATTACATTTCTCGTGCATTCACTAGTTTTATACCAACCGCCTCCGTTACATAACTACCATTTCAATATAGAACTAACTAGTTACATTTTACCCAAAATTACGTAATTCGTTGTTAAACTAACAAACTGCACCTTGACAACAATTTCCTATTCCCTTGCTTATGCCCCTTTATCATATTTTCTACAAGACAAGAGAAGCTAAACACCATCACAACTTCTCTACTGTAACTAGCTTTGTGAATATTTCTACACAATTTTCTCGCGTATGGACCTTTTGAAGAGTTACTTTTCCGCCATCGATCACATGTCTCGGGAAACGATACCTTACATCAATGTGCTTGGTTCTGCTGTGATAAGTAGGATTTGTATCCAAGACAAAGTACATTCACTTTCTCCTGCATCCTTCCAATCTCATTGAGCATACCCTTTAACTAGATTGCTTCTTTACTGCCATCTGAACCAGCTATATATTCAGCTTCGATAGTAGACAACGCAACTGTTTCTTGAAGCATTGACATCCAACTAATTGCTCCACCTGCAAGAGTAAAGACGTAAGTTGTAGTAGATCTTCTTTTGTCCAAATCACCTACATAGTCAGCATCTACATATTCATAGACTAATCCTTCACTACCATTAAAGACGATGCAATGGTCACTTGTGCCTCTTAGATATCGAAGCACCCATTTCACTGCTTGCCAATGTTCTCTACCTAGATTTTCCATGAACCTGCTGACAACTCCGACTGCATGCGAAATGTCAGGTCTTGTAGATACCATCGCATACATTAAGTTTCCTACAACATTTGCATATGGTACATGAGACATATACTGCTTTTCTTCATCAGCTCTAGGACTCAAAACCGAAGAAATATTTTTCAAGTACTTTCTCCACATACTTCTGCTGTGATAACCAAAGCTTACCATCTTTCCTATCTTTGTGTATCTCCATACGCAAGATATGTTTTGCTACTCCAAGATCCTTCATATCAAACATCCTAGAGAGTTGAGCCTTTAACCTGTTGATCTCTTCCATGCTTTTGCTCACAATAAGAATATCGTCAACATACAAAGCTAAGATAATTAATATGCCATTGAAACTTTTGAAGTATACACAATGATCATACTCACTTCTTATAAAGTTTTGTCTCACCATGAAGGAATCAAACTTCTTGTACGATTGTTTGGGAGACTGCCACAGACCATACAATGATTTCCTAAGCTTTCGAACTAATCTTCTGCTACAACCTTATACAAAACATTCTTGTTGTTCCATATATATCTCTTCATTCAAATCACCATGTAGAAATGTTGTTTTAAAATCTAACTATTCTAACTCAAGATTAAGTAACGTAGTTAGTGCCAACAAAGTATGAATAGAAACAAGTTTTACAACTGGAGAAAAAATGTCATGAAAATCTATACCTTCAACCTGACAATACCCTTTTGCTACTAGTCTCGCCTTATACCTTTCAATGCTTTCATAAACTTTCCGTTTTAGTTTGAAGACCCACTTGGATCCGAAAACACTTCTCCCTTCAGGAAGCTCTACAAGATCCCAGGTATTGTTCTTGGCTAAGGAATCCATTTCTTCTTCCATAGCCGTTTTCCATTTTTCGCTATATGTATCATCTACTGCTTCTTGATAATAAGAGGGTTCCCCATCTTCAATAATCAAAGAAAAAGATGAAGCAAAATCTTCATACCTTTTGGGAGTTTTCCTTCCCCTTGTAGACCTTCTTAGAGCGACTGGTTGCTGAACTGGTTCAGAAACTTGAGTTGGTTCAGAAGCTTCAATGGCTTCCTTTGTGTCTTCAAAACCTTTTTCTCTAGAAGTTTGTCCTTCCTTTTGACTGTCACCGAGAGGTCTAGCCTCCAACTAAGCTCATTGATTTGGCGATACCTGTTCTTGTTCCATTCTCTAAACATTTGATTTTAAAAGAGAGGATTCATCAAATGTTACATCCCTACTAATGACTATCTTCCGCAACGTAGGATCCCACAACCTATATCCTTTCACTGCATAGTCATACCTAATAAAGACATAACATTTCGACTTTGGATCTAATTTTGAACACTGATTTTTCAGAATAAGAGAATAAACATCACATCCAAATATCCTCAAATGTGAATAATCACAAGACTAACCTGTCCAAACTCTCTCATCAATTTTACAATTAATTGCTACTGAAGGTGATCTGTTAACTAAATAACAAGCAGTAGATATTGCTTCTGCCCACAACTCCTTTTGCAAGTTAGCATTGCCGATCATGATTTTGGCTCTTTCCATAAGAGTCTGATTCATACGCTCAGCAACACCATTTTGCTGAGGACTATAAATAATAGTTTTGTGTCTAATAATTCCCTCATGCTTACAATATTGTTCAAATTCAATTGAAATGAGCTCACCATCATTGTCAGTTCTTAAACATTAAATGGATTTACCTGTTCTTTTCTCTACCATTGCTTTAAATTGTTCAAAGACATTTAATACATCAACTTTATTTTTTAGCATAAACACCCAAACTTTATGGGAGAAATCATCAATAAAAGTTAAAAAATATAGAGCACCTCCATATGACACAACAGGGGATGGTCCCCATAGGTCAGAATGAATGTAGTATAAAAAATCTTTACTATTATTATTTCCAACTTTAAATCTCTGTTTACACTATTTTCCATACACAATGTTTACAAAAATCTAACTTCAAGGATTTCAGATCGGGAAGACATTTACATTTCATCAGTATCTGAAGACCTTTCTCGATCATATGACCCAATCACTGATGCCATAGACGAGTACCTGCTTCTTCCTTTTCTGATGCAACCGCTGCTTAACTGAGTTGAGTGCTTCCTTTTAACTTGTAAATATTTCTGACCTTTTTTTCTTCCATAACCACTAGGGCTCCTTTAAATACTTTCAAGACGTCATCCTGACCCGTAAACTTATAACCATCTGAATCCAACAATCCCAAAGAGATCAAATTTTTCTTCGAATCAAGTACATGTCTAACACTTGTTAATGTTCTAACTGTGTTTTCATACATCATAATCCTGATGTATCCCATCCCAACAATCTGACATGAAACATTATTACCCATAAACATAGAACTACTGTTTACATTTTCATATGAAGTAAACCGATTTCTATGTGGGCACATGTGATGAGAAGCACCAGAGTCTAATAGCTAGTTGTCTAAACCCTGAGAGACATTACATTCAGGTGAAGTTTCATCTTTCATACATAATTCTTCAGTACATAAAACTTTGTCTACCATACCTAAATTGACCCGATTCGCTTCCTTCATTAGGTTATTGGATTCCTTTCGTTTCCAATAGTCCTTCTTCAAGTGTCCAATTTTATTGCATTGCCAACATTTTTCCTTACACTTCTTTCCCTTCGATTTTGATCTGGAAGACCCCCTTAGTTTTTCTCCTCTTTCCTTTGAGCATCCTCTAGCTACCATGGCTTCTGATGCAACTGTTTCAACACTGGATTTCCTTCGTACTTCTTCAGACATGAGAGCTCCCACGACTGATTCAAACTTAAAAGAATTAGCAGTGCTCAAGCTGATTGAAGTTACGAAGTGATCCCATGATTCTACCAAAGAACATAACAAGGTTATGGCTTTATCTTCTTCCTGTATTTTAACTTCCATATCTGTTAATTGACATATAAGTGTATTAAAAACATTCAAATGTTTTGCAATGTTTGAACCTTATTTCATTCGAAGACTGTATAACTGTCTTTTTAGATAAATTATGTTGGTTAATGACTTTGTCACATAGAGTTTTTCAAGTTTTCACCATAGTCATGAAGTTGTAGTCTCTTCAACAATATTGAAGAGAACTTCATCCGCCAGGCAACCCTTGTTGGAGAAGCAGATCCCTAACCTTCAGTTTCCAAAGAGCAAAATTTCTCTTTTCGATGAATTTCTCCACCTTGAGTTTCGCATTCGACATCTTGGCCATTTTTCCTCCTTCCTAGGGTTTCAGTCTTTCTAGGGTTTATATATATATATTTGTTTGTCTTTCTCAAAAAAAGCTTTTAAAAAGAAAATAATTCCTCAATTCAATAGATTTTTATTTCAAATCCTATGTTTCCTTTCACCAATTTAATGGAAGAAACCCTTTATTTTTTCTTCTATTTAAATGAAATATTTCCTTCAATTTACTCACATCCACATCCACCCTTTATTTTCAGAATATAAAAAACTTATTTTCAGAACTTTCTAAAAACAAAATTCTGAGACAATTTCTTTCAAAAATTACCCGGATTCAACAGGAACTTGATTTAGCCTACAAAACCTCATGCTTCTCCACTCCACGCAAGTTCCTCTTCTGGTGATTCGGCCTGCCTTCAATGGCTCTGGCATGCAAGAACTCTTGAACAACTTTCCTTCATGCATAGAGCCCACACCTTCATGCAGCAGAACCTCCCTTCAGAGAATAGACACAGAGCCTTTGCTCCATCACACATAGGCACACTCTAATATGCAACAAAAAATGTGCTCTGGTCTCCTCCTTGCAAACCATTACAAGGCCTCCACGTAGGTTCTGGGACTGTAGTGGCAGCACACATAGAGATGGTTGTCACTAGTGTCTCCTCCTTGCCTTCACACAGGAAGTTCACGCAGGACGCATCTCCTCCTCGCCTTCACATAGGCAGTTCATGCACGACCAGGCAGTTCACGCAGGACACAGGGACAATGCTTCCTCTTTACGGAGGTTTGGCACTTCCACGCAGGCAGCAACGCTTCTTCTTCACGTTAGCATCTGGAACTTCCATGCAGGCAGTAGATCTTCGTCATCACATCAACGCCTGGCACTTCCACGAATGAAGCAGCTCTTCCTCTTCATGTCCGCGTCTGGCACTTCCACGTAACAACACGTAGGGCACTTACACCCCGTCTCCTCCTTGTCACACAAAGCACTTACAACCCCTCGTTCACAGCTCTTAGCTCTTTCAAAAAATCTCAACTAACGCTGTGAGACCACTTGTAGTACGAATAGGGGAAAGGAACATACATTTAGTTATAAAATTGACCAAGAAAATCACATAACGGATTTGAAAGTGAAACCAAACACACAAATAGATACATAGGATTTACGTGGCAAAGCCTTGATAGGGTGTCAAGGAAACATCCACGGGGCAAGGGATTGGAATCTATTAATTCAACAATGATTCTCCATGATTACATTTCTTGGGCATTCACTAGTTTTATACCAGCCACCTCCATTACATAACTACCATTTCGGTATAGAACTAACTAGTTACATTTTACCCAAAATTACATAATCGTTGTCAAACTAACACTCGCCACTGACGTGTTACAAACGAAAGGACCAAATGGCAGTGTGAAAAGGACAAATGGTAGTTCGTCATAGAAAATGGTAGCTCATAAGACAAGACCCTTGTGGAGCTTGATGCCATACTTCATAAAATCTAAATGAATGGTTTGGACATGGCGGCACGTCGACTCCATCCAAGACAACGTACCCACTCAAATGTCCATTTTTTTAAATTTTATTTTCAAGTATTTTTCATTTTCTTAATTTGACCATAATGGTATATGGATTTCGATTTTGGAGAAAGTGGTGACTTCATCAAGTCTTCTATCAATGAAAAAGCTCCATATGAGGATAGAGTTCTATGTAATAGAGAGGCCCAGAAGTAAGAAATTGTCTTATCAATTCAGTCTGATGAAAACATGGAGACCACACAGAAAGCTTCTACCTTGATTTTATGGATAAAGATATTGATTTTTTGTAGTTTCCTGAGGCGAAAACAGAGCTAGAGTCATTGATTCTTATATTTTATCCTTCCTCAAAAGGTATGTCTTCCTTTAGCCCATCTGTGAATTACAGTGCTCCTACTGTAGTTTCCTCAACAACCCAACTGGTTGTAGCATTTAACCAGGATTCCCTACTTTCACCCCAAATTAGCCTATCTAATGGCTCTATAGAGGTATTAGGAAGAACTACCATAGAGGAACTACTCCTGGAGAAAAAAAAAGATCTTGCCTCCAACATTTAGTTTTCTATGGTACTGAGGAATCGTAGCTCTATTGACCTTAGCAGTCCTGTTTCAAAGGCAAATACCACTGAGGATTCATTGTCTCCCCTTCCTACATATACACACAGGCGTAGAATGATGCAAAGAAGTTTCAGAAGTCATTAATTGTATCAATTAAGGACTAATCCTAGAACCAATGAGGCTTCCTTTCACCCCTAAATTTCTCCTATATATACTTCTGTTGTATAATTTTCAAGCATGGCCTATATATTGTAGCCCCAGTTGTCTGAATTTCAAGGATGACAATCAGGCCTGCCTCGAGGCCAATGCACTCAATTTTCAACACATGAGATATACATGTTTGAAATTTATTGTTCTATTTTCTTCTTTCTTTGGCTTTGAGCTGGAAAATATTAGGACCTAAACATAATTTTAAGCGTTTTAGGCACCCACATCCTCACTATATCATGGGTGCCACACACTGGTCACTTGTAAAATGAGCTAACATCATGTTGTTGGGAAATTTTATGAAATTTTCTTTGGTTCCGTTGTATGTGCTTGTAATGTTGAATTTGGAAATTGGTGTACTAGTTTCTTGTTTCATCAGGAAAGGTTATGTTTGTTTTCATATTTTGTGTATTGACTTCTTGTTTCATTTTGGCAGGTTAGATTTTTTTTACATGCTTGGTGTACTGGCTCATTGTTTCATGTGGGTAGGTGATGTTCGTTTTCATACTTTTGTTAATGTTTTTTGTTTATGTTGTGTTTTTTTTTAATTTTAGGATTTGTTCCACTTCGAAATCTACCTAGCAGGTTTGATTCCTTGAATTGTTTTGCATTCTTTTTCATTGTTGTGAATTGGTTTGTGTTTAGAGGCCATTTTAGTCTACTATTGTAACTGGATTGTTTTGTTTCTTTTTCATTTTGTATTCTTCATTCCATTTTACTACCAGGACTCTTGGATTTTCTTAGATTTACCTTTTGGCCTTTTTGGGTTCCATTGCGTGGAAAATATTTATTAGAATTTAAAAATGAAAAGTTAAAACCACTTCATTCTGGAGCAACTTGATCCAATATTCATGTTTTTCTTTAAATCCGAGTGGGCTTTGTCTATTTTAGCATTTGGTTGCTTGTATTTTTGGATTCTCTTGAGAATAAATATCTACAAGAAGAAAGAAAAAGGACCCTTTTATTCCATTGCAGCACCAGGGCTATTGTTTTTCACTCTTAGTTGTGTTCAATCTTGGACTCTTCATTTACTTTTGGATTTTGGGGACATATGCCCATATTGGTAGATGGCTTGATTTAATATCTTAAATTAT
The DNA here is from genome assembly GCA_000404065.3 of Pinus taeda. Lineage (NCBI taxonomy): Eukaryota > Viridiplantae > Streptophyta > Pinopsida > Pinales > Pinaceae > Pinus > Pinus taeda. The sequence goes on from APFE030301945.1 coordinate 159,042, forward strand.
TCATAAGGATTCTTTATGCAATTGTTCTAGGTTTTTATATTACTCTTTGTAATTAGTAATTAAGTTCATATTTACAATTTTTCCCATTATACAATTGGTTTATTTTGGTTTAGGCTCTAGTTCAGGTGCACTATTAGTTTCTTGTGGCATTTATTGCACTTGTGCTACTATTTTATTCATTTTGGGATGGTCCTGCAGTAAGGATATTGAGGATTTGGCTTCTTCTATAGTCCGAGGATTCTTCGTTATTTGGGTGTTGATTTGTTTATTCAGGTTTCTCTTGAGCAGTTTTGCAATTGGGTTGGTTTGTTCATGAGTTTGGAGTAGTTGGATTTTCTCTTGCACAGTTATGTAGTTGGGTCAGTTCTTTCATGAGTTTCATGAGTTTGGAATCTAGAAGGGATTTTGGTTTTCATTATATTAGTAGATTTCTTTTGTACACTTTCGTGCTTGAGATATTTTGTTATTGTATCCTTTCAGTCTAATTTGGAGCTTTTGTAATATTTCAATATTTTGGTATTACTGTACACAAGCAATGGGATGCAATTGAACCATGGGTTTGGAAGCCCTTTGACATATGAAATTTTGAGTTTTGAGGAAGCAAGACTTAAATGCCATCTCTAATTCAATACCCAAACCAGCTTCTTTTGTAGACAACTTGACTAGCCAAAAGAAAGAATGAAATTCAAGATTCTAATTAATGTTCACTACTAATAAGCATTGTATGAAACAAGAGGTAACACTACCACCAATAAATGGACAACTATAGCCTTAAGATGTGATCTCTTTTCTAAAACAATAATTGGAGGGAAAAACATAGTTGATATATTATATAGAATGCTTTGATAAGAATTTTTTCACTTGCCTCCAGTCCTAAGAACTTCTGCGAGTTGCCAATAGTGGAAAACTTCATAACTGCTCACCATAGCTCAACCAATAGATACATCCCTTATATAACATCCTGCAGAAAGGAAAATTTGAAAATATATTGTCAAGAATGGGATTCAAACACATGCTCTTCTGGACTATTAGGCATGACTATGCTTTTATGGAAGCTGGTGGATTCTCGCCTTGAATCTAGCTTCTCAAGAAATAACTCTGAATAAAGTTGTCTAGCTAAGAAGCTCATACAAATTGTTAAATAACACATGATCTAGCAATCAAATCCCATTCCTCAATCTCCTTTCCATTCTGTTATTTTCACATTTAACTTGTTCTTCTTGTTTCTGGCAATTCAAGAGCCATAGAGGATTGCCACAAATACACTAGCCAACTTGTACGCTAGAGGTGTGTCACAGAGAATTTCCAATGTGAAAATGGGATGCCACAAATCCTTCTAATATGCAAAGATAGATCCTTCTTTGTATTCAATGAAGGGCTATGCTTCCAGACAAGAGCTTCCAACAATTGCTTTTACTTAGGGTAGGGACTTGTTGCTCAGTGACAACCCTTGTTAATATTATTCTTCGTTTATCTCAACTCTTTGGCTTGTGTTGGTTCTTATATATATATATATATATCTATAATTAAAATGAATGTCAAGTTGTTTTGAGTCAAACATAACTGCATCGAATTGTTTATAAACAACATTTTTTTTCAATCTGCTTTATGTGTAATTGTTTTACCTGAAATCAATATTTTGAAATATAATCCAAATACCACGTCATTTCAAGAGTTTAGTTAATATTGAAAAGTTGAGTAATAGAAAAAAGCAAACGAATGCATATAATTAATTATACATGGATTATTATGGTCTTCTCAATCTATGTTCTTTCGCTATTCTTATTACAACACTTGCTATCTTTCCCATCTCTTTATATTGATCATATACTAAAGGAAGTCAACTAGGTAACCCTTGAAATTCCTATTGTAGTAAATTTCATGAATTACCTTTCCTTGTTTCTAATTTTAATGGTTTCTTTCTCTAATATGAATCCTTGTGTCTTAATTGTTCTCTCAGATCATGCCTCTATTTCTAAAGAGTCTCAAAAATATATCTTCCCACTAATATGTGAACAATAATAGTTTATCCACTGACTTGGACCTAATGACATAGACTCATGCACTTGTAAATGGAACAAGATGAGTAGGAACACACCTTATTCCTAAAAGCTAGTCCTAGTTTTTGTTTATTGGTGTTGCTCTCCAAGACTTTTTTCCTTATCTACTAGCACTTATTACCTACAATGAAAGATATAAAACGTATCCAAAATATACTTTCCTATGAAAAATTAGTACTATAAGCCAAATACTCATCACATATAAATAAAGGAACATTTATTTACGTACGATAAGGAAAAACTAATTGACACAAGGAAAGTCTTGTTCTGGTTTCTAATATAACTTCAAGAAAACAAGTGGCTCAATGGGAATTCCCTTCAATGAATATTGTTTAATGAGGGACCAAGTTAATTATAAATGTATGAAATATGGTTGCAATGACCTCCTACATAATGGCTCAATGCATGACACAAGTTCCATTTATTATTGACAATTTCCCTAGGAATTCATGTGAGTGTTTACCAATACCTTTCTCATATATCACAAGCACAAAGTACGCAGAATCATGTATGTAGTTTATCTAAAACATGGGCCACCACAATTACAATATTCAACCAAACAAAAATATAAATTAGTCATGGTTTATATCCACATGCGTGGGTATGGTATTGAGCTCGTAGCTGCCCAAAGGAAATATGTATACATTCATAAACTGCACAATGAGAATATAATGAAATGGGGATATCACATGATAGATCCGAATGTGAAGATAAGATTAACCCTTACTTTAGAGTGTCTTTCCCAAAATTCACTTGGAGACAAATGTGTTTCCATGGCCTAGCTCATATTGTAGTTGAAATTTTGTTTCCTTCAAAAGTTACCTCTCCAAACATATTATAAGGCCATAATATTGTAAGCTAATGCAGTGTGCTATAAAAAAATAAATTTCAATTCATTTTAGTTATGATTTTCTTTTAGTTGTTGTCATCAGTGTGAAGGTAATGGAGTGAACAATATGATATATGTAGAATGATTATTTCCAAATAAAGATATGAAAAGTTTGAATAATGCATAGTTTTCATTGGACAATATCTAGATTATAGTAAGAAGGATGTTTTTTAGTTCAATGCAAGTATTATCCTCACCATCCTTTCATTTCACTCTCTGACTATTTAAATTAAAATATGAAGAAAAACATGGACTCAAATAGTCCAAAGGAAACAATAACGAAAAAACCCAAAAACATAAAAAAAAACCTACTACGAAGTATGCAATATAAAGAGTAATAAAAATACAAAGAAGAATTGGAACGCTAGATAATAGTATGAGGAAACATAGAGTACCCAATAATGGTAGAAAAGCTTTAGGTAGGCCGAATGTCGCAATAGGGAATCAAACCCAAGACTAAGTTTAAAAACATTAAGGGAAACCATGAATTAAACAACTCCAAGTGGATCTAAGATTTGTTGATTGTGCAAAGGATCTAATTAGTCAAACTTATAGCTTATCATGCCTTAGACCCACATTTTGAAAACATCCATATTAGAAGCAAACTAGATTCTTTGGAATACCCATAGTAGGTGCTTGAATAGTCTATCTTGTGACTAGTTAGCGCATTCCAACACTTTAATAATACTACGTCAGAGAGTTTGATAGGGATTCAATGCTTTTTAAATGTTGACTAGGAGACCTTTTTTTTTTTTACAACGAGAGAATTAGTTTTAATTTTTTCCTAATGTAGTCACCAATTTTTTCTTTCCTCCATCATCGCTCCATTTTTAAGGAGACTGTTACTGTCAGTGTCTTCACACTGCCATCAGTGATCAAAATTTACTCTTTTTCCTTTCATACTCAGAGTACCATTCTGATGAGTTTCATTCCATTAGGTCATGGATCTACTAATGGTAGGGTTCATTTTAGTTTTTTCCCTCATGAAATATTTCTACTAACCTCCTTTCATATATTTCAGCCAAGGATTCATGCTTATTTTCATTTCATTTCATCAATTAGGTCTTAGGTCCAGGGTTTTAGTCTCACGAGGTATTAAGGTTTTACCATGGTCAAATTTCAGTGTCTATTGTTAATAATGGTTAGTAGAAACATGAGGATGTTAATAATGATCAAAAGGTTCTAATTTCTTAATTTGTAAGCTTAATAAAGTTCTCACCTCAAAACAGGTTTTGAGGTGAAAATAGAACATTTGTATTTTATTGTTTAATTTCATGTAATTTCATTTCTTGTATGTAAAAACTGGTTCCATGCTATTCCTGGTCACCTAATGATATTTCCAAGTACTTTCCACTACAAAAGTCAAAGAAATTTGAGCATCAGTTCACCTATCCAAGCAAAGAGCTCAAGCATCCAAAAAACAAAGTATTTTAAAAAGCAAATAGACATTACAAAGTGGGATTTGTACATAAAAAATCAAAATGTTGAAAATCTATATAAATATCATCCCTCTATTGATCATTTCATTGTTAGAGTTGAAGTTCAAGAGCTAACAGGCGATTTTAAAGTGTCATTGAGCGAAAGAAGTGTAGTTGCTACATTTTTGAACAAGTTCTGACCTGTTGTGCACACCAGAGGCCGGCCCTACGTACCTAGAAAACTTCCACAGTGTTAATTTGAATGGGTGTTGCACACCAGGGAGGCACTGCGCACCTAGGTGAGGCGCTACGCACCTGCCCAATCAAGCCCCAAAACACTCAAATCTCTTCAATTTTCCTCAAATTTTCCTAGTTACCTCTTTGCAAGTAAGTACATTGATATTTCTTGTTAAAAAGGGTTTTTCATCAAGTATTGGTGATCCTTTCACTCATAAAGTTAAAACCCTAGTGTTCACGAAAATGTCTCAAAAAATTTAAAATCTCACTCATTCATTTCTTTCCCATCTCATCCATTTTTTACTATTTCCTAAACATCATCCCTCATATATTCTCCCTAAATCCCATTCTCACATACAAATTTCCCAAACCCTATACATTCTCCACAAAACACTACACACTTTATCCTACAAACATCCCTAAGCCCTACCGACTCTCTAAATCACATTCACAATCCCATTCACTCTCACCTACTTATCCATAAAATCTCTTCATACTCATATTTAATTCATTCACCCTATCTCTTCATTCATGATAAGTGATCATAGCTATAAAAACAATGGAAAAAGACATTGAATATGAGCTTGAAGAAGACACCCTTAGTGATAGTTCCAGGGAGAGAACCATCCACCACAAGAAACCTCATAAAGGAGGAAGGATTATCAGAGAGGAGCCCACTAGTTTGAGGGAGTTGCAAGCTTGCTCACTTGCCATTTCTTGTTTTAAACACCAGTCATGTTTTGATTTTTGTGAAATGGTAGAAAGGGTTAAATTGCATCATGAGTTGGCAAGATTGTTTGTGACACATTTGGACAACAATGAAGTAAACCTTGTTGGAATTACATTTTCTTTATCACCAATTGTTGTCTCAGAGTCTACAAGTATTCCAGATGTGGGTGAAAAATGGAACAAAAGTCAGGATATTGACAGGGAGTACTATGAGCGTTACATCAGGGCTAGATACAAAGACAAATCCAAAAGAGTATTCCCCTTCAAGTTCTTGGAAGACACGTTTGCTCCATTGATGAAGATCATTGTCAAGAAATTCACTTGTGAAGGTAGGTCCTCCCGGTTGTATGCGTACCACATTAGACTGTTGATGCATTTCAGTAGGGTAAGAATGATGAATGTCCCTTACTTCATGTTCAGAAACATTGAGAAGATGGCCCTTATTGTAAAGAAGAAACCATACCCCCAACAGTTAAATAGAATTTTCCACTACTCTTTGATTAAAATCATTGTTCTACATCAGTTGAACCTTCTTAACATGCCATGGGAGAATTTCATATCTCAAGAGATGTTCAAAGGCCCAAAAATATTTTCATCAGTGCATCATGAAGAAGGTGGACCTTCAAAACATGAAAATGTCAAATAGATTGAAATTGTTAGAGTGCCAATGTTTGTGACATATGAGAGGGGCACTAGGAAAATGTTTGCAGCTGCTATGTGAGTATTATCTCCATAAGGTGTGGAAGGGGTCTTGCCTTCATCATCAAGCTATAGGCAAATGCTATCTCCACAAGGAGTGGAAAGGGATTTGCCTTTTTCTTTAGCTAAACAGGTACAAGCTGATCAACAAAGCAAGGGCAAAGGTAAATGTAAGAAGACGATGCATAAGAAGGATCTTAGTGATGAGAAAGAAATAGATTTTGACCTTGTTGATCACGAGGAGACACAAGGAGTTGATGTGATTGACTTGAAGACTCAAGACCCAAAGACTGCCAAAGACATGATCATAAAAGAACAAGAGGCTGAGATACAAGCCTTGTCAGACAACCTAGAGAGGGCTAATTGGGTAATCAAATATCTAGAGCAAGAAAACAAACAATTGAGCGACAAGCATGTCCTCATGGAGCTACAAAAGATCAAAGAAAATCAGGAAAGGATCAAGGAGGCAAAGGTCAAGTTGAATTCAATTAAACAAGAGATTGAGAATGAGAGAATTGGCTTGAGAGGGTAAATATACACCTTGAGGGGCTGATTGAGAAGGCCAACAGAGACAAGAAAGTTCTTTGCCACATGGCCTACCACTACATGACCCGCAACAAGATCTACAACATAAAGAATAAGGAAGCTTAAGGCTAGGTTGAGGAAGGCCTTAAGGAGCAAAAGGGAGAAAGATAAGTTGAAAATATTGGCTAAAGCCTCACTCACCCATCAAATCAACTAATGGTGGTGTCTTGTGCCAAATCTGGATAATTTTTGATTAATTTTTGTCGTTTTCAAATTTTGAAATTTTGAAAATAGAAAATTGCCTTAGGTGGCGCTGCACTTTTCACTGGAGGAATTTTTGAAGAAATGGCTTATATCTCTAGATTCCACATGATGAAAGAATCAAATCCAGGAAATCTCAGCAATTTTGGAGCAAAACTAGGTCACCTAAAGGTCAAAAAGTTACTAGAAAATGACCTCTCTGCCTCATTCTAGACACACAGAAGTAGCCTTAGAAGATTTCACTTTTGAGGGGGGAAATTGCCTCCAAATGAAAAAATTCAAGATGTCCCAGAAACTAGATAGGCAAACCTTTCAAATGAGCTCTCTTGGGATCAATTTTGCCAAGGGGAAGGCCTCAAAAGGGGCTGTGAAGTGGCGCTATGCAGTTGGCCAGTGGCGTTGCACATAGAGCCAGTTTGCCCAAAAAATGCAGTTTTCGCGTAGTTTCTCTACAAGTTGACCTTTTATCTCATCATGGATGAATTTATGATTTTAATTAATGTTATTATATGTAAATGTAATTGAGAAATGATCTTAGAGGGTAGATTCATTATTTTGAGGTGGTTTGGGGGTCAATGAATCAGTTTCCATGGTTTTAGAGGCAAGCTTTTCCACTGCCTATATTCATGTTACTTATTTGGAATTGGTTGTAACCATTCCTTATCTCTTGGATTCGACCGATGATGGCTAGCATAGGTGGTTTGATGCCTATATTATGTATTTTTCAGTCATTAGCAAAGGTTGGACTCTCTTAGATGATCTTAGCTACATTGTACACCTTTATCAGCAGTTTGGCAAGGAGATAAACCAAGATTTGCAGCTATTATTATGGGATACTTGTGGTCAAGTGTTTTTGCATAGTTTCTCCTTCTTTTATTAGTTTTTCTCATGTGTTATGTGCGCCACAATATAATTCATTCTAATAGCTAAATGGTATCAAGATAGATTGATAGAATGCATTAGTTACAGTGCTCTACCTTGGGAAACCATTTAGTTTCTGATGATTTCTACTGTTTGAGAATGATACATGATCCTTGCATGCCGTCCTCAGCTCCCCACAAGTCTTATATATACCACCCTACTCAATTTCAAGTGCCAAAATACCTACTTACCTCGCCCCATAGAACACGCTGCATTCTTGACTTGATTTCCCGGACCCAAAGCTGCCTGCTCCATTTGATCCAACAAAAAAACCAACAAAATTAGTTGAAAACCCTAGAGCTACTATACCTAGCCCAAAATAAAATTTGATCCAGTAATCACGATTAAGATTAACAAGGAGAGAGCCCTCTACCAACCTAGTAGGGCTAGCTACCAGGTTATGCTTGGTTTGTGGTTATCCTAGGATTACCCCTTTGAACCTGAGGTTAATCTAGGCTCTAACATAGTGGTGACCATAGTGGGGAATAAAGACAAATGACCCCAGTACTATTGAGAATTTATAAACTTTTGGATGATAAGTTTAGAATTCATTAGGCTGAAAAGTGGAAAGTTGTAAAGCAATATAAAACCTTGAGAAATTTGAACACACTGGCTTCAAGAAGATACACCAGGTCTAATCCCGATCCTGATCCTCCTCCCATATTTGAAAATCCTAATCTCATCCAATGGATACTTAGACAAGAAAGTTCACCAAGTCAAGACTAGTTTTCAGATATCATTCATGCCCTGTGGAGTGGTTGTTCCTTCAAGATCTTCCTTTCGACAAATATTTTGGTCTCTATCTATTTAGAACCGCATCTGATAGTGAACTGATGGACATAGTCTAGGATCTTGAATTCATTAGAGAAATTTAAATCCAAATAGATGAATTCTTAATTAACCGAAACCTTTGAAATTCCCCTCAGTCATCCCTCACTACTGATAGAATTCCTGAGCTCTCTAACTCGGCTTCAACATCTTTTGCCTCTCCATCATTTCCCCATATTTCATAAAATCATCCATCATATCCATTTATACCTTCACTCCCTAACCAACCTATCATTACCCCTCAAACAACCATCACTTCTGCTACATCAATGGCTCTTGTTGTCATAAATCCTCCTCTTTCCCCAAGACCAGCTTCAAATTTTCCTTGAGTCATGGCTACCAGATATGCACCTCTTGTTCTAGCTTAGAATTTGTATGATATGCCCGCTAATTACCAAAGTAAGATACCTCTGTTCGATGCCACTAAAAGTATCATAGTGCAGTATCATGTTGATAGGATGAATGACTTTTTTGACCTTCATGAGGTAGATGCAGAAAATGTGTCCATGAGATTATGTGTGCAGAGTTTCAGAGAAGTGGTTCGAAAATGGTTTAGAGCATTACTAGCGGGATCTGTCAATACTTTGCCTATTCTCCATAGACAATTCCTGGACTGATGGGAGGTAAAGAAATATCCTCTCCAAATTCTATCTGAGTATGAAAATATCAAAAGGAATGCAGATGAAAGTGTCAAAGATTACTGTGTAAGGTTCAATACAGTTTATAATGCTATTCCGGTTGACATTAAACCACCAATGGGGTTAGCATTGATCAAATTTCCAGATGGATTTGATGCTGATATGGCATATCAGTTGCGAGAAAGCGATCCTACCACACTTGAAGATATGCATAAGAATGCAGTGAGTGTAGAGGCAAATCTGTTGGCCAAAAGAGAAAGGATGAAAACTAAAAAAAAGGCGACTATAAAGGAATAAGCTTCTTCCTCAGATGTTAAGGGAGATAATATTATCCAGAAAATTGAGAAGATGTTTGATCGATTGACAATTGCAGACAAGCCTGAAACCATAATCAGAAATCCAAACTTCAGAGGACAATAACAACCTCAATTTAGGATTAAACAAAGGGAGCAGAAGGCACAAGATCAATCATCACAATATCAGGTCAAAACTCCTTTCTAGCCAAAACTATGCACATGGAGTAAAGAGTGAAGAAGATGATGAACCGATGGTTGAGGTGAATCATTTCTTTACTGTTTATGGTTTACCCATCTATCTCACTGAAGATGAAGAATATTTAGAGATCCCTAATGTTCAAAAGGATCAAGGTTACATACTAGCAAATGAGGCAGTTTTGGAGGATGAGTCGGACAATTATCAACAAGGATATATGAATGCATTGATAGCACATCAGAAACAATATTCATTGAGAAGCAGAGATGTACCAGTCAGTCCAGTTCAAAAGAAAAAGGAAGCGCAACCCAAAAATGACTCGTCAAACATCCAGAAGAAAGGGAAGGACCCTGCTGACCCAACTTCCAGCAAAGGATCATCTACAAATGAGAAGACCAATCAGCAAAGTGCAGCAAAAGAGAAAGTTGAAAAGAAGGACCCTCTAGTCAAAGAGGTAGATAAAGTTTTAGTTTTTAGTTTAGAAAATGAGATTGCAAAATTAAAAGTTTCATTTTCTTTAACTGAATTGATGAAGAACATCAGCTATTAGCACCAAGTGTCCAAAATTTTGAACATCGATCCTTTGTTTGATATGGTTAACTTGGAAAATGATCACCCTGAGCTCATTTTGGCCCTGCCTTAGAAGGTCAATTTGAGGATAGTGAAGTTTCTCCATTTTATATAAGCCTTAGATTGCTTCAGTATGTCCTCCATAATGCCATGCTTGATTCTGGAGCTTCCCATAATCTAATGCCAAAAGACATTATGCAGAAATTTGGCCTTGACATTACTCAAAAATATCATGACCTGTATTCTTTTGATTCGGGTAGAGTTCGTTGTATTGGTATTTTCAAATACTTGGTAGTCTCTTTAGACCAAATCTTGGTAAAGAATGTTCTGATGGATGTGGTTGTTGCGGACATTCCACCATAGTTTGGTATGCTTTTATCCAGATCATGGGGTGCAAAGCTTAAAGGAACTTTACAACTAGATTTCGCCTTTGCTACTATTCCCGTGTTTGGCCAATTGAGAAAACTATATAGGGAGAAGAAAATCAAGTACATGATCACAAGCAAGGAGAAACTGCTTAATCATCCAATTAGTGTTGTAAATATAGATTTAGAGTCATTTATATTATATTCGGATAGTGGTTTGAATGATGTTGATAGTCAATTAGTAGAAGCGGAAGATGTGCCAGAGATTTCAGAAAATTTCAAAGCAATCCTTGATCAAGGAAGACAAAAAATTGCAAGTACCTATGTGTAGTCCACATACTAGCAACAACAAAAAGGTAATGAACAACAACAAAAGGAAGGGGTTAGTCAATGTGAAAAATAGAAGGAAGTAGAATTTCAACATTTGGAAGAAGAAGTAGGTCTATGGAGCATGGATTTTGATGGAGTCATGGGTACGGATGGTGCTGACATAAGGATTTGGATTCACAACCTTGTTTTCCAGCCAAATAAAGTCCTTAGTAATGTTAGAATTTGTTTGTATAAATTCACTGTTGACTGTTCTAACAATGAAGTTGAATATGAAGAATTGTTTGCAGGTTTGAAAATTGTCAAAAAGTTGAATGAAAAAAGGATATCAATCTATGGATATTCAGAGATGATAATAAGGCAAGTGAAGTGTGAATATCAAGCCAAACACTCGCGGATGAGAGCCTAGCGAAATGCAGTTTTAGTTATCTTAACGATGTTTCTAGATTATACCTTGACAATAGTACCTCATGCTCAAATTGTAATTGCAGATTCTCTTTCTACTGCTAAAAGTAATTTGAAGATTCCGATGAATTCCAAGAACAATTTTGAGATCCATGTTAAACATCGCCCTACTATTCTGGACAATTTAAGATATTGGTAGGTGTTTTGGGATGATAAGGATAAATACCTTTTTGTAGAATGAAGAGAAGTACAAGGATGCTTCCATAGATGTTGATGATGATACCGATGAATCGAAAATTGAGGTGAGTCAGATGGAAATATTGCAGCTGAAGGACAACATTATCCCTAAAGGTCTCATACCTTTAGAGGAACTTTTCAATCAAGATGATGTGGCTAGAAAGCCAGGCTTGGTGCCTATAGACAAAGGTGTTGAGGATATTAATCTTGGAACAATAGATAAGCCCAAGGTTGTGAAATTGTCGAAGACATTGTCTCCTGAGGTAAAGTCTAAACATGTTAGATTGTTATCCGAATTTGTTGATGTGTTTGCTTGGGATTATTTAGATCTAAAGGTGTATAACAAAGACATAATTCAACACACTATCCCCATCAAGCCAAATCAGAAGCCATTCTGACAGAAGCTGAGAAGAATCAATCCCAATTTGTTGCCTTCCATTGAAAAAGAGGTAAACAGATTATACAAGGCTAGTATAATTGTCCCAATTAGATTTTCTGATTGGATTTTGAATCTTGTTCCTGTGAGAAAGAAGACTAGGGAGATCAGATTGTGTATCAATTTCTGAAATCTAAACAAAGTGTCATTAAAGGACAATTACTTGTTGCCAAAGATGGATCACATCCTCCAGAGAGTGGTTGGAGCATCAAGCATGTCACGACTAGATGGATATTTAGGATATAACCAAATTCTAGTGCGTGAAGATGACAGAGATAAGAATCCATTCACCACCCCTTGGGGAACATTCATTATGCTAAAATGCCATTTGGTTTGAAAAATGTTGGAGCCACATTTCAGCGTGCAATGGACATCGCTTTTTCCAATGAAAAGGATGTATTTCTCATTGTATATTTAGATGATTTGACAGTGTTTTCAGGTTCAGATGATGAGCATCTTCACCATTTAAGGATTGTGTTTCAGTGATGTAGGAAATTTGGAATATCATTTAATCCAAAGAAAAGTCTTTTCGCTATGGATGAAGGGAATCTTCTTGGCCATATTATCTCAAAGGAACGAATCCACATCGATCCTTCAAGGGTAGAAACAATTCAGCAGATAGATTTTCCCAGCAACAAGAATGATCCGGATTTAAACAGGAACGCAATAGATTACAGAGATAACCATAAATACAGAGATGCGATAACCATAAATAAAGAGATGCAGTGGAAATAATACTTCATTTCATTAATGGAAAAATACCGAAATATGCTTACAACCAGAATTGGAAATAAACCAGCTAGGACGATGGTAGCTTATCTCTGAGAAGAGATGTGCGGCTACATGTCTCTGAACTGTTCGAAACTTGTGTTACAATGAGGCTCGAAGGCCTATTTATTATTGAGAAACAATGGAAAACCCTTCACATTCCAAAACCGACCCTTAGAAGATGAAACGCCAAATTGTGGGCCCCGTTTTGGGTAATTGGTACATCAATTTCCCGGGGTCGTAACTTTGGCATACGATCTCCGTTTGACGCGTATGATAGCTCGTTAGAAAGATCTATCCGAGAACTGCCATTGTTGGAACGGGAAACATAAGTCCATTGCATGGACCCTTGTTGCCCCTGGATTCCCCAAAAAACGTTGTTTAGGGCCTCAAAACGGCTCCGGAAGTTCAGGACCCGAAAAACTGCATAAAATAGTAAGTTGTGCTACAATTAAGGAAACTGAAAATTCTAAAAGAGACAATGATGGGGGTCAAGATGGACTTGGCAGGTGGCCACCAATATCCACCTGGATCACTTAGGGAATGGGGGAATGACCTAGCACTCACCCACCAACAATTTGTGGATGACATTATGCTTTTCTGCCAAGCCTCTCTCCGAGAAGCATGAAGAATCAAAGAAATTTTGGACATCTTCATGCAGGCATCTGTCACCCAAATCAACAAGGAAAAATCTTGTACCTACTTTTTCACTACCCCAGGGAATGTAAAATCCTACTTGTCCAAGATCATGGGATTTAGTACACGAAACCTACCCACGAAGTACCTGGGAATGCCACTGGTGGAAAACCCCCTTAAAATGGTAGGGTGGCAACAAAGTACCCAAAATATCCAAGGAAGATTTGGAAATTGGGCCTTTAGATCCCTAAACATTGCAGGTAGGAGAGTTTTAGTAAAAGTAGTGTTACAGTCAATTCCAATCTACTAATTTTCTGGTATGGCAGCCCCTAAGGGAGTATGCACCAAAATGGTAGACATATTCAAAAAATTCTTATGGGGAGGGGCACAACAGAAGCAAAAATGAGCTTTGATGTCTTGGTAGGGATTGACAAGGAAAAAGGCAGAGGGAGGAATCGGCCTACGAGACCCCTATACCCTAAACCGAATCATGGGGACAAAACTCAGGTGGCGATGGATGGGAGGAGGATGAGATCTATGGAAACAAATCTAGACAAGAAAGTATAATATGCTAGAAGGAACAGAGGAAATCATTCGGTATAAGACCCCCCCAAAGGCTCAGCTATATGGAACCTAGCACGACAAAACAGAGAGATCATTACACAACATGCCTTCTGGGAAATTTGAAATGGAAGGACAACAAGATTCTTGGAGGAGGCATGGAAACAAAGAGATAAATTGATAAATAGGCAGGATTTTCAAGACATCCATAGATACACTATCGATAGGAATATGCATCTGGTAGAATAATTTTGGAAGGAAGGGCAAGTGAATGGAAACTGGAGAAACTGGAAAAGGAAAGAAGACTGGGGTTAGGATATAGAGATAAAGCAATGGGAAGAGTATGATAAAGAAATGAGCACAAGGGAAATAACCATTAGAACAGGACCAACCATTCTGAGATGGGGGCACACATCGAAAGGAACTTTCACTATCAAAGAAGTATACGAGCTAAAAGAAGAACAAGAAAAAGATGGATAAGCATTGCTTTGGAAAAAAAATTGGAAAGGAGGATAGTGGCCGAAGGTAACTCATTTTTTATGGCTTGTAAGCAAAGGGAGAAAAAAGACTTGGGATCAGTTACATAAAAAAGGTATGCAAGGCCCGTCCTTCTGTTGGATGTTTCGACAAAACAAAGAAGACATGGAACACATGATGAACTCTTGCCTGTTCGCGACTCAACAATGGGGTAAAATACAAGGATTATTTGGAAGGTTGGATAGAAATCACCAAAGCATAAAAGAAACAATCCTAATATGGGGTAGCAACAACTTCTTAATCCCTATCCATAACAGGGCATGGGGACTAGCCCCGGGGTTCAACCTCTAGACGGTATGGAAAGAACGAAACTACATAATTTTCAAAGACAAAATTTCAACACAAGAGAAGGTATGGGAAGGACTAGTAAAGAATATCAGAGAAACAATCCAGGTAGAGAAATGGAGCCCTGAATACTGGCAAGTTCCTCCCCACGAAGCAAGAATATTATGTTGCCTAAATTTATCAAAAGAAATGGTCGCCCCGAATGTGTGGAAAGAGAAGAATAACAATATTGAGTCCTTGAAGCAGATCACCTTACCAGGAGAAGGATTCATCAAACTAAATTACGACGAGGCCTCAAAGGGGAACCCCAAAATAGCAGGATTGGGTGGAATATTCAGAGATAACCAAGTGAACACACGGCTAATATATATAGAGCCATGTGGAATCGCAAGCAACAATGAAGCTGAATTTGCAGCAGTTGGGCATGGCCTCAAAATAGCTGTCAGATTGGGATACAAACAAGTGGAAGTGGAAGGAGATTCCAGCTTGGTCATCAATACCTTGAGGAAACTTAACAACGGAACAGCTTGGGACAAATTGAGCAACAACTGGAGGACAACCCATCTCATCTAGGAGATAGGACAAGTCACTCAGAAGTTCGACTACTTAGTAATTAAACATGTAAGAAGGGAGGGGAACAAAGCAATAGATTTATTGGCTAACTAGGGTTACAATCAGTAACATGGACCAATGGAAATATTATGGCCTATACAGCCAAGGGATGAAAAGCTAAAACCATTGGAAGAAATCTTACAGTAAGATATCAAACATGCATAGGGAAAAACGAATACTAGCAACAATACCCCTGATCAGGGTGAGTGCCCAGGAATTCAGGACAGATATGGGTATCAAGGGGAATGAATTTTGGGTACAGCCCATTATAGCCCACACGCTCATGGAGATGGGTGCGGTGGCCTCCCACATGATAATGTACAGAGGGGCATGGAGAAGTGGCAGCTAGTGCCAAGGTGGTGATGGAGGTGAGAAGGACAAGACAAGAGGATGGATGGGATAGAGAGAGAAGGTTGGGGAGTATCAAGGAATGAAGGGTGATGGGGAGAGCATAACCATAGAGGAGAGACAGAGAACCAACGAGGATCAACAACCCAGTGACCTGCGACCAAGGAGGGAGAACGAGGGATGCAACCGAGGAGGGGAGCATGGAAATAGATGGGAGAGACCTGGGCTTCCTAGAAGCGAAGCGGAATGGGACAGAACCTGTAAGGGGTCGGGACCCTGAGGAATCTCCCACAATTAAGTTTCCTGCCTGATAACCAATAAGGAAGGGGAGCAAGAAGATAAGGAGATGAGAGGGTGGGTATTTGGGAGTGGCAGAGAGGAGCGGATGGATGTAGTGGCAACCTGATTCGAGGTGAGGGTGGACCGTGCTGTAAGCCTCACTCAAACTCGGCACCAGGACACTACTCCCGGGTGTAGATCAAGGAGAGACAAACACAAAAAAGCAGAGAGGATAGTGCTTGGCAGGGGAGAGGCGCATGCAATTCTAGCAGAGGAGAGGCATTGCACCCATGGGTAGAGGGGCATCGAGGCAGAGATGAGGGTGGTAGGAAAGAGGAAAGGGGAAGCGACAACATTGAGGATAACTTGGGTCGTAATCTCTGTGATCTAACTCAAAATGTATGTCAAAATGTTTGCACAATAGGAGATATGGCAAGACCAGCCCATGGATGAGGACGAGGTCGAAGGGGAAGGGAGTCGCCTCATGCAGTAGACCTGGGCACCTCGGAACCCCAATGTGGAAGGAAGTCAATAGAAAGGCTTATTAATGAAGCAACCACAGCTTACAGGGTAGGGACGGATGCAGGTATCAGGAAGATCCTAGAAGATTGGGAGGCACAGATAAAAGAGGAGTTCGATTCAGAAGAGGAAATGGAGGCCTGGGGTGAGGTAATCCCGAACGTAGGGAATACAAGGGGAATACTCACATAATTCAAGCATATATTATACTTGTAATACCTTATGAATAGCCTCATGGGAAAGGCAATGGAGCAGATATCAATGAGGATGGCACTCACCCTCTAGGATATACCAAACTACAAGAAAGACCTACAGGCCATCCAGTTCCAACTGTGCAAGTAGGACATTCGCCTAGATTGTATTCAAAGGCATATCCCGTGTATTATCGAGTTGGCAGAAGCACCAGGAGACTCAGCTGAAGATCCAGCCCCGGTTGACTCAGCCTCAGAGGAGCAAAAGGAATAGTCTGGTTCCTGAATGTCTTTTTGTTTTTTAGCAGGTAGCATTTACTTTTATTAATGTATGCTTATGATAAACAAAAACTCATACTCTTATCATGATATATATGTATATATAGCTTGGGTAGAGCACCTTAAACTATATTACTTTTGGATGGCATATAACAAGGATATGTGGTCAACAGACTTGGTTTCCCATTTGGCAAGTTGAGGTCACCTATCTCAGCTATGTGGTGAAAATTTATCTTTTATAAAATAGAAGATCCTACCAAGATTACTATCTATATAATAAATTAGTATAGATATATATATATATATATATATAATATTATATTCAAAACTAACATGGATCTTTAATTTCCCAGATTTTATTTTATTTAAAATCTTTTTGTAATTAATACTTATTTAAAATTAAATATTCAAAACTTGTTTTTATAAAATTCCTCTTAACATAAATATATATAAAATCAATTACTTTTTATAAAATTTTCTTAACTTGAAGATTTTATTTCCTTGTTATCTTAGCTTTTTAAACTCTTAAAGGCAACAATGAAATTGAAAACTGGAAATATTTCTCCACTCACCATTAGTTTTCACTTACCAATAGAACTCTAGAATTTCTATACGTAAATTTGGTAACTATGAATTAAACATATATTGCAAAGTTATGTGATTGTGATTTGAGGTATTCTATTATTTTTAATTTTGCATTTTGGAAAATCCAATTTTATCTTGTCTTTATGTTTAGTTCAAAAAAGTTTACTATGTGTAAAAATTTTGAATGAATAAAGTTTTACCCAATTCCTTGATCTCACGATTGATTTGTTAATTAACATTAATGTAATTATAATAATTCTAAATAAATAAATAAATTCTTTATTCTCAAATTATTGTTTTAAATATAATAAGTGTATCATTATTTTACAATATTATTATTTTTATTATTTTTTATAATTTTTTTAATACGCAATATATAATTTAATATTTATTATTTAAAAAAAAATATTTATACAATATACAATTTATGTTATTTTAAGAATGAAAATTAAAATTTAAAAACCCCTTCCCCTTACCTCTGGACAAAGAAAAACATCCATTCATGTGGAGAAACTAAATCGGGTGTCCTTAATGGGAACTTGGGTATAGGTGTTTCAATTGCAAGAAAGAAATATTATATAAAAAAAATTAAAAATATAAAAAAATAAAAGCTAAATCGTTAATTTGTATTTTTTTTTTAATTTATAAATTAATTTTTAATATAATAATATTAATGAGATTCAATAAATAATTAAAATTAATTTAGAACAATATTGAAGAGTCAATGGAATATTCAAAAAATTTAAAAAACCATTTATTTTTTGAATCCAAATGAAAGTTCATATTTCAAAACACTATTAAAGTGAATGATTGTTTCAAGTTATTAACAAACACTTCAATGCTTACAAAGTTATAAGGTACAATGGTTTCATTTGATGTTGATCAACAATTCCTAACATTTCATTGTGTTGTTCTTTGGAATGATAACATTTTTTAATCTTTATTCCCTATCAAAATTACCTTTTAGGAATATGTACATATTTTTAAAAATATTAAAATAATCCAAATTCTGCAAAACTTCATTTCCATGTGGAAATTATAAACATAAATTTCACTATGTGGCCTGCTCAACATTGTTCTACCCTTAATGAAATCTCTAGGCATATCAAAATTAAAAAAACACATTCTAATTATAATAATTGTATAATTTAATTTAGTGCATTTGTTTAATGGAACTTTGGATAATATAGAAAAGTCCATTATAGTTTCGTTGGCATTGTTGTAGTTTCTTTGAATTTAATAGTAATTATAGGAAGAGATAAGACTTGTCTCAATTTTATAATTTTAAGTTTTCTAAAATTTCTTTCAAAATATTATGAATATTTTGTTATAATTTATTGTTTTTCAATTTTCTCAAATTTTTTTTAGTTTTGGTTTCTAGTCTTGCTAGAGTTTTATTTTTCCGTATCTTCATAGTTTTTTACTTTAATTAAAATTTATTTAAACTAAGCTATATGTACTTGCTACTATGTTGAGTTAGACACTTACTTGTAGTTTTTTACTTTAATTAAAATTTATTTAAACTAAGCTATATGTACTTGCTACTATGTTGAGTTAGACACTTACTTGAAAATGCAAGTAAGGTATTTATTGAATTATATCAATAAAAATATATCGTGGAGAATTTTATTTAATTTTACATATGGAATTAAGTAAGTTTTTAATTAACTTGTAAACATAAAAATAGAGTGGAGATACAATCTAATTACATACTTATTATTCCATCTTCATTATTATATATA
>APFE030301947.1:19812-44018 GCA_000404065.3 Pinus taeda
TCACATCTTCCTCTCTCATCCTAAAGAGTACGAGCTACCTGAAGGACGAATTTCAGCCACACGTGGGAAGGACGAAGAGGACAGACCGTACGGCTGAGCTGCAATACGATTTTCTGCTGCTAGGGTTTCGCAGAAAGTTTGGCCAGCGTTGACCGACGAAGAGGACAGACCGTACGGCTGAGCTGCAATACGATTTTCTGCTGCTAGGGTTTCGCAGAAAGTTTGGCCAGCGTTGACTTTGGTCAACGCTTGGTCCAATCACGCTGAAAATTTGTGGAAGGTTCGATTTTTGAAGGCCGTACTACCTGGCACAAAAATCGAGGTCAAAGGGTTGACCATTTTGCTGCTGCGTTGACTTTTAGCTTGTTGCCCCTGCGTTGACTTTTCATGACAGCGTTGACTTTTGTAGAATTGACTTGGGTTGACTCATCTACTGGTTGGAGGGTTTTTATGACACATCTGGGCTGGCTGACCAAAGGAGACTTTGCTGGTTGAAGCATCCTGTTGACTGCCGAAACGAACTCACACATTTTTCCTGTTTCTGATTTGTCTTCTGTAAGATCTGCTTATATGTTCTATCTACATTTTACTTGTATGATTGCTGTGAGAAAAGTGAAATTGCTCTTAGCATAGAACATCTACAAAACTTTACAATATTGAACTAACTGTGAAAATTGAAATAAATTTCTCTAAGCATAGAACATACCTAAAATTAACATGGAGAGATAGGAAGCATATGACCCTTCCAAATTTCTTGGTACATTATTTCCAAGGTACTATGCTTATCAAATTAGTGGATACATCTGTATATGTAAAAGATGGAGTGTTGCTATGTGAATTGTGAATGGGCTCCTCCAGGATACCAATATTCCCAATGTGGTGCAAATCATAACTAATAATGCAACTAATCATGTGGTTGTTAGTAGGATGGTGGTTGTTAGTAGGATGGTTATGGACAGGCACCATTCAATATTTTGGACTCCATGTGCTGCGAATAGTATTGAATTGATGCTTGAGGATATGGCGAAACTTTCCTTCATCAAGGAGAAGATTGATCAGGCTAGGTGCATCCCTAAGTTCATATATAATGATGTTTTCATTCTTATCTTCATGAGGAAATGCACCATACACAAGGAGTTATGGCGTACATCAATCACATGCTTTGCAACCAACTTCCTTACTCCAATCTTTCCTTCAATGTTAATGTGAGTTGAATCAAATGTTTGTTTGTATTGAGTGGCTTGCATGTACATATACCAAGGGAGATGATCAAAAATCCATTGCTAAATTAGTGTACACTAACCACTTTTGGGAAGGAGTGGAATAAGTGTGCTCGATTATTCAACCTTTAGTAAAGGTTTTGAGATTGGTTGATGGTGACAAGCCTGCAATAGGCTATATGTATGAGGCCATGGATAGGCCAAAGAGTATCATATTTTATTATGTGGGCAAGAGTACCTCTATGTTTAATAAAAATATGATGTGGGATTTGATTGATCGTTGGTGGACCAAAATGCTCCATCGACTCATTCATGTTGCAACACTTTTCCTCAACCCCACATTTTCCTACAAATGCAACTTGATTTTGATGGGAAGATGATGAAGGGCTACATACTTGTCTTTAAAGGATGGTCCTTGGTGTTGAGGTTTGCAGCATAATCAATTACGAGATAGAAAGGTATTGGGAGGGTACTGGACTATTTGACTTTAATGATGTTATTAGTTGAATGACCACTTTGATGCCACAAGTCATTAAATTTTAGAACTACAAGTTTTTTAAATTAGCATGTTTTATTTGAAAGCTTAATTATGTTTTCTTTATTTTTTATACTTTCCATTTTAATGAAATGTAATTTAGTTCGCCTTCTTTTTTATTTGTTGTAGATGCTTGCTGGTGAAACTGTGGTACAAGGAAACCCCATTTATAGAAATTTGCCATTAGATTCCCCAGTGAAACTTGTAGTACTTCAGAATGTGAGCACAATTGGAGTGTATTTGAAAAAATACACCCAGAGAAACAAGAAAAGTTATAACTCCAAACCTGAACAAAGCACTTACATTTATTGTAATTTATGACCCTCTGATATACTATAACACTCGAGACTCTGTATCTTTTATGACCCTCTTACAGGTTTGAGTTCTCATGTTTGAATGACTTGGTGTATGTCCATTATAACCTCCAACTACGGATGAGGCAAATCGATATAACATCGATGTGGATGCTATTTTCACGGACAATATTGATGTATTTTCTAAATGGAGGGCGGAGTCTGAGCAACCTCTCATGGAGGAGGCACTTGGATGGTTAGAGAAGGGACGAGCAGAACATCGAGAGGAGCAAGAGGAGGAGGATGAAGAGGAGGAACAAGAGAAGCGAGAGGAGGATGTGGCAGTATCAACACCACCTTTTAGAGAGACTAATGAGCCTAGTTCTACACCCACCAATCACCATTAGACACTTGTAGCGCTAGGGCATTTTCTTGTTAGGGGTAGATCTGACAAACAACCCATCATCTTTTCCCATAAGAGGAGGAGAGAGCAATAGCTAGCCGCTAGTTTGTTTTTGTTGTCATTGTACATCCTCTTCATTATGATGAGATACATTTATACATGTCATGTCATTTTGTATTGGTTCTCTATTTTTGAGTCCTTGATTGAACTATCAGACTTGGATTCAATATCGACTATGATGAATCATTTTTTATTTGGCATCCCATCCATATATATATATATATATATATATTAGTGCTTCCTCCATATTTATGTGCCAATGTGTTTATTTGATGTTGTTGTTGCTTTATATGTTTAAAAACAATTCAAAAATGAGCATATTTTTTTTTTACGTTTGCTGATTTTTTCGTTGATTTTTCCAAAACGGTGTTTTCTGGAGCCTTACCAACTTTTTTCTTTCCTATTTTTTCAACATTGCTGAAAACCAATACAATTATATACATGATCATTCCCACCATTATATTTTCCCCCTTCAATATGTTTCACACTCTCAACTATTAAAGACAAGGTCTTCCTTATAAGGTAAGAAGGTGTTTTTCAGAAACCATGGTTGCAGTTCCTAGTTGAGATGCCCTGTAAAAAAGCAATGTCAGTCTGTCAAGTTTGATTTAGGAATCCTGGCAGTGTTGTAGGCCAAAGGACCTTTTTCTATAACATTGGACTGTATAATCTCATATCCCTCTGATGCAAGCTAGATAAATTTGAAGTTAGCTGGTTAAACACATAAGAAGAATGACCTCTGTAATCACATGACATGGAAAATTGAAGCTTGACAAAAACATGATGATTAAATCAAACCCAAAATAAGGATTAGGAAAAAAATAACAATTTTGGTTAAATACTGAACTAATTATAGATGCCATTTAGTTAAACCAGGTCTTAATCGTTGTTTACTCATATAACAACTACAATAGTAAAATATCACATTAGCCACAGATTTGAAGTGAAATTCCTCTTGGCTTCAGAGGTAGTTAAAAATTCAAAACATTAATGGAAGCCATCATTATTTCAACACTTTTGCTCACACAATGTCTAGCAGAATATAAATTACGACATCGATCCCCTGCTGCCATCATTTAAATTCTGACAACACAAATGAGAACACATAACTACCATCAATTTGTCCACAACATTCTCAAGAATATAAATTCAAACAATAGAAGCACTTTTATATCAGAAGTACTGTGTACGAATTTTGTTTAGAAGTTAATCAAATCTCAATAACCTTCTAATTAAATAAATCTCATTTATACAGCAGCGATTTCATATCCAATGAGTTTCAAAGAAAACATCCAAATTATTTCAGCAACAATATGATTTAAAAGGGCACCAAATATCCATTACAAGATGCTTCTTGAAATGTGTCATGGTTGGACTTCTATATATTTGAATTTTCCTATGAAAGGCTGTCAAGACGAGCCTGTAGATCTGATAATGTTCGTAATCCAATTTTAGAAATATCTTCTGCAGAATATTCTGATTTTAGAAGGGATAACACTTGTGCATGTGCCTCAACAATATTTGACCTGAAAATTCACATAACATAACTTACAGGTATAAGGATAAAAAATGTAAGGGAAAACCCATAATTCTAAAAACTCCAGTTTGCTACTATTTAAACAATTATGAACCACCTGTTACTTAAGGTTACTTAGGGTAATGCTGGAAACTTATGCCTATGAATTTTTCTTTTAAACATCCATTAATGATTATGTGGTATGCATGGGAGATTTCGTGTACATCCAAGAACTACCTTTTTATTATATTATTTAAAAAGAAAAACAGAGCAACCAATTGCAATGAAGACAATCTACGACTAAAATCAAATAGAATACAGCAAGTAGCATCAGAATTACTTGATTGGCTTAAACAAAATTGAGCGCGTAGAAGGATTTCTCAAGTAAAGCTTCATTTTTGAGACTACCCCTGGTAAATCTTGTGCAATTGCCGTGTCAACCTGCAGAGGCAAGATTTATAAACTACAGAGAATCTAAAATATCCACTAAGAGAACAATTATACAATAAACACCCTAAATTGCCCAAGAAAATCACAAGTAAAATTTAATTTTGAACGAAAATGGAAAATGGTATAAACTATGGCTTTTGGAAAGAAGTGAAATTAAGATAGAAATATAGGAAGCTTGAGACAATAACAAACATATTTCATACCTTTTGCACTAACTCTGCTAATTTATCTGGACTAGCAAATGCCTGATGTTTGATGGGCTTGGAATTGTCATATTCTGAAGATTTGTCCCGACCAGAAGATGACAATGCAAGCTTCACTGCAGTAACCTGTAATATAGTTTTTGGTTAACTCTGTTCCTTGAATTTACAAAAGAGATTTCAATACAATTCAACATTCAAAATATTTCCATATGGAAAAAACCATGTTTTGGTGGATGTTCCCATGGTTAGGGGCCAGGCCTTTTTATTTAGTGAGACTTAGAAGCAAAAAATGACATAGGCAGGAAAAATCTATAAACACCATTATGTATTTTTGCACCTAATCATTTATATAGTTTTTCCTTTCTTTCTTTCTACCTCCTTTTTTTTTTTGCCAATTGGCAAGGGTGATTCTTTACATGGCACACAATCTCTACAAAATGGTGTTCAATTAAAAATTTAAACTCGAATACTTTATATGACTACCAATATCTGGTGAGTGGATCCCATTTGAAAAATCATCCTCTTCAGAGCACTATGCATGCAACTCATGTCAAAGTTCCAAACAATGTGGGCGGTTTTTTTATGGATTTTATTTAAATTTCTCAACGAAGAATGGTAAGGGCATACACTATTAATAAAGATTTGGGCCTCATTCTTATTTTCCTTTTGGCATGCAATAATAAAACAAGATGACAGCATAGCAAGCCAAGGAGGCATATCAATGATCATGGAGTCACAATCCAATGTGCCTTCAAACCCTAAGGCGTCTTTTTTATCACTAGAAGAATCATCTACTCTCGTGGCATACCAGTCTTCCAATCCAACAATTAACTATCATGCCATCCCACTAACGATGGGCTTACACAAATATGAAAGCTCAAATCTACCAATGCAGTATTCAGCCATCATAACAAAAGTACGGAACCACATAGTAAGCAATAGAATTTGTAGTTCCGTACTGCTAAGCACACTTTTGTTGTCAATTGATGGTTATGGTTGAACCTCAACCAGAAATCAATAAATATGCCCAGCTTCATAGCTGTCTGCTTTGAGATACAGTAGCAACTGATAAACGTGTTTATATAGCTTTCATATGCCAAAGAAGGATTAAGTTGATCATAAATAAGATCAACTTCATAATTCACCGAAGAATTAGCATTTTATTAAAGTGGAGATGCCAGAACTAAAGACTACAAAGTTGATGAACGCATCAGCTCGATGCGCCAAGAGAATATATATGTGTGTGTGTGCTGAAATTTTTAAGTTCTATGTGTTAACAATTACTTGAACCAATAACTTCTTTCATCTACATTATTAATTAAGCAATTGTAGATAGAACATAAACCATATACACAATAGAAGACAACCAAAAATTCAATAAGATAAAGTGAGTTTAAGTCTAATGACCAGGGCAAAACCCACAAGGGGAAAACCCAACCAAATTTTTCTTCTATTAGAAATCAAATGCTCAGCAGAGATACATAATACAAAGTGAGAATGAAGAAGTTCACCCAAATCTGAAGAAGACCTCTAATAGCAATCGCTGATGCAAACACTAAATTACTTTGGCTCACCAAGTTCTGCTCTTACTCTTCAAGGCTCTTTCTCTCTCAATTCTTTTCTAGTCTCTCTAGTTCTCTCTTTCTCAAGTTCGTAATCTCCTTTCACAATGCACAAGTGAGTAGTAGAGTGGATGAGAGGCACAAATATATAGGAAGGGCAAGGAGGTCGAATTCATGAAGGAGTAACTCCCATGCCTTGAGGAGAAGTTACATATGCCAAAATAGGAGGTACGCTTGCCTTAGTAACTCATGCCATCAAAAAGGAGTACGCATGCCTTAGTGACTTGTGCCATAAAGAAGGAGAACACATGCCTTAGTTATTCGAGCCATTGAGAAGTGTAACATATGAATTAAAGAGGTGTAAGAGGAATCTTTTTATGACGAGTCATTAAAGTGTGTAAGGAGAGTGTAAGAGGTGCGTAAGAGTGTTAAAGAGAGAGAGGAATGAATCCTTTAAGAGAGAGAGAGAGAGAGAAAGAGTGCTCAATTTGCCATCAAGGAGAGAGATGTGAAGTGGCATGATTGAGTGCCAAGTAGGAGAGGTGACACATAATTCCTCTTTAGATAATATTATATTATCATAAGTGTAATAATAATAATATTAATAATGTTGATGATTAAATTTAAAATTAAACAATTTAGATTGATTAAAGATAATTATGTGATTTTCCATCATCTATACATGATTACCAATTGAAGCAAGGTGACTTATTGATTTTGGAAAGTCATGGCTGCAATGATAGACATGACTTTCTATTTTTAGAAAGTCACTCTAGAATAGTCAGAAATGAAATTTTATTCAAGGAAATTCATTCCTTAGCTGCCAATTTTCAACACTCCCTCCTAGCTAGGGAGGAATTTCTTTCTAACACAAGCATCTTTGCAATCTCTGCTTTTGAACAATGATATTAAAATCTAATGAAGAAGAATCATCATAGGGGAGATTCGTCCATCACCCTATATTCATTTGGGGGGATTGCCACTTGCCAACACATGACAAGGATCTCGCACAACCAAGTCTCATCTCCACATGGGAGGTGTTATCGCACAACGTGTCCAGGCACCACGACAATGTTCAGAGTAAGGGTTGTCACTCTAGTCCTTACTCACTCAGACCCTCTCCTAGACAAGTCAAAGGGGGTAGTCCCTGAGGTGAATGAATGAGGATAGCCTGTGAAACACAGGCTCTAGGAGATTAATATGGATAATTTGACGAATGTAAATGAGTCTTGGCTAACTAGGATGAATAGATTAAGCACTAATACAACTAAGACACAACCACAAAAATAGAAATGATTATAGACCAATGTCTTTATATTCAATTAACTGAAGACTAAATAAAAACAAGTTACCCAAAGCGATTTGTAATGTGGCAAAGCGACGATCATGAACAATTAAGTGTGAATGCTCAAAACTTTAACATGCGAGATATTCCGGATTTAAAATAATTTTCAATTAAGAATTCAAATCCAAAATTTTTTTCCAATAGGCAATATAATTTTGTAAAACATTAATCGCACTTGCCGATAGAGAAATCACTTACCAGTACCACGTAAGGACACTAAGGAACTTTAAATGAACAATTTAATTATTCCTTAGGAAATTAATTTAATGTGGTAAAATGAAGAGATTAATTATTTAATGTGACAAAAGTAAATTAAAAGGGTTAATAAATTGAAATTTTAATGGGCCAAGGGCCACATTAAAATTTTTAATGTATTAGAGCAAATCCTCTTTTAATTTAATTCTTTAGTAATCTCAAGTCAAAAAAGTGAAGATTTTTTTTTTAACTTTAGATTTTTTTAATTTTTTAGATTTTTGAAGTTAGAAATTTTTTTAAGTTTTTTCAATTGAAATGAAAATAATAAATCAAAATCAATAAAAAAACAAACGAAAAATGTAAACAAAAAATAAGAGTAAATAAAATAAAATAAATCTAAAAAAAAAAACAATAACCAAAAAAAAAATCGAATTTTAAATTGAAAGGAATTTAACCCAAGGTTTCATTAAAAAATGAAATCGGATTATTTAAAACAAAACTAACGGAAACCCTAACTAAAAAACTAAGGTGAAGACCAAACAAAACTAAAAAAGGGAAATCGAAAATGTTTTTCTTGCTTTGTGCACGTCGAAAGGCTCGACAGCGGTAGAAGTAGCTCGGGCAGCGCTGGTGGATGCAGGAAGGGATACGATGACAAGGATAAGAAGGACAGCATGAAGGGTTTAATGCAGGCAGCGATAAGAAGGACAGCGTGAAGGGTTTAATACAGGCAGCGAATGGAGCGATGGCAACACACATATATGGCAACGAAAGGGATCTTTTGCAAGGACGTGGGTTAGGGAGTTAAAATGACAACGCAGTTCTTTGCAGGTGCAGCAAAGGATGGGACGTTGGTAGCACTGAGAATGATGCAGATGAGGGTCAAGGAGGAAGGGATACGCAGCAACAACGGATCACGTTTAAGCAAGGAGGAAATGCGGGTTTGAAGGTCGAGGGCTGGCTTGGTGGACGAAGGAGAAAGGGAGGGTTTAGCAAGAAAGAGGACGGAATGGGCAAAGAGGGACAAGGGTAAATGTAGATCCAAGTAGCGATAATGGAGACAAGCATGGGCAGTGAGAGGGGTTTAAAAATAAAAATGAATTTTGCAGTAAACCCAAAATCCCAGGCAACAGATCAAAAAATAAAAATAAAAATAAAAAAACAGACGAATTGTAGCCAAAAAACCCCTTAAGATATTTCCTGAAATTCTTGATTACATGCTAAATCCTTTTGCTTCAGATTTATTCCTGAAACCCTCAAGAAAGTTTCCAGATCTAGGAATTTTGGAACCCTTATAAAAAATTCTAGATTCAAAACTCTTTAAACCCTTGGACTGCAAAATTAATTTGAATAATATTCCTGCAAAATGATATCAATAAACCTCAGATATCTAGATCTTACCCTCCAAGGCCTAGATCTGGACTCTACATAGATTTCTTCCTCAGATCTGTAGCTGCACGACAACAAGAAAACACCCAAACGATATATACAATGATAAAACTTATACCCAAAAAAACCCACGTTAGAAAAATAATTACAAAATTTACAAATTGCAGGCTCTAATTAACCAGATATGTCATTATACCGCACAAAAAATTAAATTTTTAAATTTTATGGAGGTGCTAACTCGAAACCCTTCGTGCATCACCAACAAGAAATCTTATGATAAGCTCGGGTTTAATTTTACTGGGCTCCTCAGAAAACACGGATTGGGAATTGGTTGGTTCAACTGAAAACTTACCCTAATTCCCGAGGATCTAAAAATCAAATTTTTTCTGCAAAACTCAATCCAACCATTAAAATAGAGCGAAAAAATGATAATAAAATTCAGATAAATAGAGATACCTACTATTACATTCAAAATTTAAATTATCACTTAAACCCCAACGACTGAGCAAGATACCTATACTCAAATCACTCTTCAGAAGCTATCATCAATGGCTAAAAAAAAATTATGCATGAAAACGACACATCTTACAGTATTTCCATGAAGAGTAACACAACCAAAACTTAACCCCAAAGTCTTTCTTTAGTATCCAGGAAAAAGATTACATGAGTTTTTCGCTAAGCACACGACACAAAGGTCGGATGAATTGACTAACAAATGACTTCCTATTTAAAGATAAATCCTCCAATGGCTAGTTCGAGTGATAATCATCAAAGCAATCTCGACTGTTGATGAAGATTAAAATTCCTTCTAATCTCATCCATCGAAATATTTAAATATTTTGGGAAATTCGAATTTTTCAATTAAATACATTTTAATAAAATCAAATATTAAATTTTTGAGTTAATTTCCCCAAAATTTTGACTTTGACTTAATCCCAGGGATTAAAGGTTTAAAATTTATCAAAATAATTAATTTACCTTAGTTCCCGGGCCTTTTAAAATTTAATTTTTAAGGACCGACGAATTTTGCCTTTGGAGAATTTAAATTTACCTAGGACCTATAATTAATTAAATTTTTGGCTTAGGATTTTAATGAATTTTTTTCCAGAAAATTTAATTAATTAACCTATGAGGGGATAAATTATTTTTTCAACCCTCAAGACACTTTACATCATTTTTTTCATATTTTTTACATCACAAGGGGGAAACCCCATTTGTAATAGGCCCTCACAAACTACCCATTTCTGCGACACAAATATAATCCAGCAGACCAAGGAATTTATAATAAAATACCCTAACCAAACAATTAGGATTATTCCCAAATCACTTTTACATAGACCCGATCTAGAACACTAGGACTCGCCTAAGATCCCAGTGACAAAATCCATTTTGGCTTTAAGGTAAGATTGAAGAAAAACTCTCATGACCATCCAAGAATGGATTAGTGAGACAAAAAACCTCCCGGAATGTGGATCATCACCAAAAAAGTAGGTTTACCTAGGCAATTACATACATGACACGGATCTGCTGAGATTATTTACATCATATACATGTAGAATGGGTTTACATTATAAGATGATGATCAGACTGATGATGATAGCTGGACGGCACATAGACATCAATCAAGTGTTATCTTGTCTCTACTTGGAGGGATAACCCATTTGAAAAGGATCTCACACAACCAAACCTCATCTCAGCTTGGGGGGAAACCCACTTGTTAAGGATCTCACAACAACCAAGTCTCATCTCTGCTTGCGGGGATAACCCACTTGTCAAGGATCTCACGCAACCAAATATCATCTCTGCTTGAGGGGATCCACTTGTCAACACTTGACAAGGATCTCGCACAACCAAGTCTCATCTTTGCTTGGGGGGATCCACTTGTCAACACATCACAAGGATCTCGCACAACCAAGGCTCATCATCCATGACCACCCTCTCTACGAGGGATCACATCGATAAGTCCAAGTTTCTCTCTGAAATCCAAGGACTTCCCTTTCAGCAAAGGCTTGGCAAGAATGTCATCGATCTGGTCATCAAATGTTATATGATGGTGTGTTACTACTCCTCTCTGCACCATATCCCGGATATAGTGATATTTGATCTCAATATGCTTGGACTTGTCATGGAACATGGGATTTTCTACAAGTCGAATCCCACTCTTATTGTCACAGTAAATTATTGTTGTGTTCAAAACATGCTCAAACAACCAATCCGAATTTATAAAATTTACCATGGAGATTGAAGTTAATGGTAGCATTCCCTTTCTTGATGTCCTCATCACCAAGAAAGACGATGGCTCTATCTCCCATCAAGTTTTCCGCAAGAAAACTCATACTGAACAATATCTCCATGCTAGTTCCCATCATCACCGGGCTCAAAAAATTGGTGTCTTAAACACCCTTGCTACTAGAGCCCTTACGATTTCTGATGATATTCATATTGATGAAGAGAAAACTCATCTTTTAGAGGTCTTCAGGAACAATGGTTATAGTAAGCATCAAGGCCTAAAGGCTTTCCAAAAAGCGGCAAGAGGACCTAGATCTAAGACTAATCATAACGATCTTATTGCCATTGTTCATATTCCTTGTATTCAAAGAGCAATGAACAAGTTGGCTCGTATTCTTAAGAAGAACAATATATCCACAACCTTTAAGCCGCTTAACACTATAAGATCCTCCCTCATATATGTTAAAGACCGAATTCATGCCTATAACACTAAAGGGGTTTACATGATCCCTTGTTCTTGCGGGAAACCTTATATAGGTGAGACAGGTTGATCTATTAAGTGTAGAATTCAAAAACATGTTGCGGACATTAGACATAATCGCTCTCACTCCTCGGCTCTTGCTGAACATTATGTTAAAACAAAGCATCACATTTGCATTGAGGATGCTTCTGTCCTTGCTAGGATTTCTCAATTTCATCACAGAAAGTTCAAAGAGGCAATCAAAATCGAAAAATGAGCTGCCAATAATTTAAGGGATGATAGCTAGAAAATCAGTAGAAATTGGATTGTTGTCCTTGCCTCGAAATTCTGTTCTTCTTAAGTTCCATCCAATTCTTGGTCCTGCCCTCTGCCTCTCCCTTCCCCTCCCCATTTCATTTCTTTTTTGGGTATGTTTTCTTATATTTTCACGATTCGTTTGTTGTATTAATTATTATTATATATTTTTAAGAGTTATATTTATACATATTTATTTTTATAATATCAATATTTATGTTTCCCATTTTGTCCCATATATTTATTTATATTTATAATTATGATTTTATTTATTATCTTTATATTTATGATTTTATTTAGATTTTTATCTTTTTATATTCTTAATATAATATTTTGTTTTTCTTTCCTCATTTTTATCCCATTTTCTTCCCTTAATATTTACTCTAAGATATTAATAGAAATTTTACTTGGTTTTTTCCTTGTCTTTATTCTAACCATCTATTTATTTTAACTTTTATTGATTATCCTCCTACCCTTAGTATTTATTCTATTGTATTAATATAATATTTTAATTATATTATTTTCTTAACTTTCCTTATTTTTATTCTATTTTCCTTAATCCTAATTATAATTCCATTTTTTCTTTCAAAAATTGATTCTAAATTATTATTATTATTTTATATTTTTATTCATTTTCCTTATTTTATCCTTAATACTTGTTATTCATTTTTATAAATAACTATATTAGGTATTTATATTAATTTTTTATTATTTTAGATTTCTTAATGGTTATTTGCCTAATTTTTTCAACGGTCATTTTCTTTTGACTTTTTGTTCTTTACAATTCCTTGTTAGATCATATTTTCTCCATCTTTTTGTCTTGATGATGAACCACATTAGTTGGTTCGAAATGCGTCGACAATTAATTCATTCATGTGATGGATCCTGAAGACAATTTTCTAAATAATTCTATTCATAGAAGCCTACATTCAAATAGCTCTCCAAAAAGCTTCCTCAGCGATACTGCTTCACAGCTAGCCATGCTAATAGCAATGTACTCACCTTCAGCCATGATGAGGGCTACAAGCTTTTGCTTCCTACTCATCCATGATATCATGGCAGATGCTAAGTTAAAATAACAACCATTTGTGTTTTTTCTGTCAGTAGAGTTACTAACCCAATCAACATCAGAGTACCCAAAAAGTTTTACATTTCCGCAGTGTATTTCAATGGTCCCATGCAGGTATCTCAGCACATGCTTTGCAACAATCCAGTGTGCACGTGATGGTTTAATCATATATTGGCTCAGAGTATTGACTGCAAAACATATGTCCGATCTAGTGTTCACTAAAACATCAATGCCCCAATCAATTGTCGATACTCAAAAGGATTTGCCAAAACAAGACCTGCAACTTCACCACACAACTTCTTGAAGTTCATCTCGATTGGAGTATTCATGGATTTACATTCTGTCATATTAAATCTTTCTAGCAACTTGACAACATATTTTCCTTGATAAAGGAAAATCTCACCAAGTTTTTGCCATACTTCAAGACTCATAAAGTAGTGCATCAAATGAAGATCTTTCATTTCAAATTCAGAGGCTAACTCCCTCTTACAATGGAGGATGAGAGGTTCACCACTACTCAGAAATAAATCATCAACATATAATACCAAAATCAAAGGCATACCTTGGACCATCTTGAAGTAAAGATTTGGATCAACATTACTTCTAGTAAAACCAAGCTTCATCAAGAAGCTATCAATGTAGGGATACCAAGCTCTTGGAGCTTGCTTCAAACCATAGAAGGCTTTCTTTAGTCTACACACATGAGTTTTCCGGTCATGTACTTCAAAGCCTTGCATTTGCTCCACAAATACTTCTTCCTTGAGGAAGCCATGCAGAAAAGCAATCTTCACATCCATTTGGTGAAGGGAGCATCCTTGGCTAGCAGTTAGAGCCAGAACACATCAGATGATTGCATAATGGGTAAAAGGTGCAAAGATTTCAGAATAGTGTATTCCCTCTTCCTGAGAGAACCCTCTCGCTACAAATCTAGCTTTATATTTTTCAATACCGCCATCAGCACCATGTTTAATTTTATACAACCATTTAGAAGACACGACTATTTACCTTGGGGTTTTGGAACCACTTCCCATGCATCATTATGAATGATGGATTCATAATCTTCAGCGATTGCATCTTTCCACACTTGAGTCTTCACAACTTCTTCAAAATTGCATGGTTTAGCTTGAATAATGTTGCTCATGGCTACAACATATCCTTGGAACTGACATGGTTTCTTGCTTTCTTTGAAGGTTTCTTTGGGAGTAGCATGTTTATCAACATCTTGAAGGATGTCACGAAGCCATAAAGGTCTCCTTTTAGTAGGAGGATCACATGAAGGAGCATCCAAAGGATCCATGGGCTCCATGGGTTCCTCAACAAGATCAATTTTTGGCTCGGGATTTTCTTGTATCTCAAATACATTATCTTGACTATCAACATTAGCAGGAGGAAGAGGAGTGTCTCTTGCCTTTCCAAGAGTTGCATCTTCATCAAATGTTTCCCCTGCTAAACTCTATATTTATTTGTCCAGGTACATATATTCTGTAAGCTTTAGAATTTTCACAATAACCAACAAACATACCTTTCTTACTTGAAGCTTCCAGCTTGTTACTCTTTTTTTTTAGCACGTGGAATTAGACAAGGCAACCAAAGATCCTCACGTGCCCAACCTCAGATTTTTCACTAGAGAAGACTTCTTCCAGAGTCTTACTATTTATGGCACAGTGAGGAGATCTATTTTGAACATAGACAACTGTGTTAGCAGCTTCTCCCCATAGAAACTTTGGTAGTTTCTGATCATGCAACATAGCTTTGACTACTTTCCATGATAGTTCTATTCTTTCTCTCAACCACACCATTTCGTTTTGGGTTATATGGTAATGTGGTCTCTTTCCAGATGCCAACTTCTTTGCAGAAATCAATGAAATCATTTCAAGTGAACTCTCCTCCATTGTCAGATCTGAAGATTTTGATTTGTTTTCCAATTGGTTTTTCTACCAAAGCTCTGTAATCTTTAAACATGTTAAATGTATGACTTTTATTTTTCAAAAAATGGATCCATGTCTTGCGAGAAAAATCATCCACAAAGATTATATAATACAAGTAGCCACCAAGAGAAGCTATAGGCATTGGTCCACATAAATTAGAATGTACAAGATGAAGTACCTAACTGGTTCTATTTTTGCTCAAAGGGAATGGTCGCTTTACTTGCTTCCCACTATTGCACCCTTTGCAAACTCCATCATAATCAGATCTAATCTCTGTCATTTTGAAAACCATCTTTCTCACATGAGGTAATGCTTTATAGTGCAAAGAGCAAACCTTCAGTGCCAAAGTTCACTTTGATGAATGTTGTCATGGATCAATGCATGAATAGTTCTTCCATTGACTTTATATAGGCCTTCACATCTTGATCCCAAAGTGAAGGCATCTCTCATGCTGGATCGCATTGGCCAAGAGAGAACTTTACCATTTACGAAAGCAACCTTCATTCCCTTATCTTGTAAAGCAGAAATAGAAACAAGATTCTTTTTCAAACTAGGTACATACAAAACTTCTTGAAGGGATAAGGCTTTACCATGATCTAGATGGAAGGAAATAGAACCAGATCCCTTTATAGGATATGTAGAGTTGTCTCCAAGAATGATTTTCAAATCGGTCTCCCTCTCATCCAAATTAGAGAGCACTTATTTATAGCCAGTGAAGTGACTTGAGTCACCACTATCAACCAAGGTTACTTGGGAGTGGGAGCAAAAGCGGGGAGTGACATTTTTAAAAGCTCCCGGTTCGAAAGCAAATCGGGAGTGATTTTTATATAATATATATTTTTTTTTATTTTTTTATATATATATGTCAACAAAAGCATGTAGAATGATGAATTAGATATAAAAAGCATATAAACTTAGATTGAACCATATAACATCAATCATCTAGAAGTTATAATATTCATCAACCATGTCCAAAAGTTAGTAACATACAATATATCGAGTTTCATGATTCATCAATCTTAAAGTTTCAAGCTTTCAAAATTCAATACATAACATTTATCATCATTGATCACC
Organism: Pinus taeda; assembly: GCA_000404065.3. Taxonomy (NCBI): domain Eukaryota; kingdom Viridiplantae; phylum Streptophyta; class Pinopsida; order Pinales; family Pinaceae; genus Pinus; species Pinus taeda. The sequence continues at coordinate 36,059 of APFE030301947.1, forward strand.
AAAATTATATAAAAACTCTAACACGAAATGAAAAAATATAAAATGAAATGTAATGAAACAACTTTCAACTTTCACGAAGCATTATATTCATAATTCATTACCAATGAGTTATAATTTCCAACTTCAAACTTAAATTGGCATATATTGTTTACAAAAATATCATAATAAATATGAAAGAGTGAACAGTTACAAAAACTACTAGAAACTAGAAAATACAAGTAAATCTAATATCTATTGCTAATGCTTGGGCCTCTTTCCAAGAGAAATGTCTAATTTCTGAGTAGGCCGTGGTGGTCTTCTAGGACTCTCCTCCCGCATAGTCGCATGATGAGAACTAGAAGGCACGTGCCCTCCACGTGAGGATGCAGATGGAAGCGATAGCAGCAAAGGAACAGTTTTTGGAACTCGAACACTTCTACTGGATGGTGGGGGTGGCATGGTTGTTGTTGCTTCATCATCATCTTTCAAAAGTTTTTCTTCCAATTCTTCTAGATGTATCGTGCCATCCTCCAAACTATCGTCCTTTGGGTTGTTGTCCCCAGTTTTATATGATGTATCCTCATAAGCTCGATCACAAAAATGACTCAACAACCTCAAGTTCTAGTGCACATAAACCAAGCTTTCTGTCTGGCTTTCATTGAGTTTGTTTCTTCTCACATTATGGATGAACTTGTAGGTGCTCCAACACCTCTCTGCAGAAGAAGTATTTACAACCTGTGAGAGCACTTTTTTTTTCCAATTTCGGCAAAAATCGTTGGCCATCGTATGCTTCCCACCATGTGAGAGCATCAAATCTGTCTCTATCTTCCATTGCATGCAAAGAACCAAACGAACCAATGCAACTAAAGTATCTTCCTAATTCAAGATGCAGATTAGCACACTCCTCTTTGTCAAGGACTAGCTTGTCTAATGTTTCCATATATCCTTTACATACCTCTCAATCTGTATGGGGTTTGATCCTAACCCCACCCCCAAGTGTAGGTTGGCCCAACCAAGATGGAGAAACTGGTAAATTTTTGAATCCACATCATTCCTACAGCCTTCATCAAGGAAATCTAATATGGTTCTACGCCTTAAAGAAATGTTTGTTCTTGTGCCTTCATACCCACTGCCATGGGAGGAAGTTGATGGAGTTCTTTGTGCATGTGATTGTGGGCTATGTTCAAAGACACCCTTTGATCTTTTAGACCTGTATTGGGCTTCCTCCCCTTCCCTTATGTATTTGGCTCTTTGTGTTGCAGACACACTTAAACAAGCTTTGATTCCTATTTGTTTATCTCCATCCCATGGCCTTTTCCCACGGAGGTGCCTTCTGGCATAGGTGTATGAACCTGTGTAATTGTTTTGCAATGGAGGCATGTAAATTTAGTGGTTCCACGCCCTTTCCCTCCTTCAAGCCTAGAAACATATTTCCAAAATGGGGTTTGGTCTGGTTTGGATTTTGCGCCCTCATCATCTCCACTCTCCTCTTCCTCCTCACCAAGGTACTCCTCTCAAGGGTTTTCATCAAATCCACTAAAACCCACTTCTTCATCCTCTTCATCATGATCAACTCTCCTTCTTCTACACTCCAACACCCTAACAACAAAAAGGAACCAACAAGAGAATGCCAAGCCATATAGCAATGATGTTTGAAGTTTTGAGCCTGCAATAAAATGGAGGAATGGGAATGGGAAAGAGAAAAGAGAACATTATCATTTAGCAATGAACATATAAAAAACACAAATGTTATATTAGAGTGTAGATCCTACCTCTTTGGTCTTCAATCCCAAGCTCCAATCTCCCTTGCAAGCTCCTTAAGCTCCCTCAATCTCCCTCCTCAACTCAAGCTCAAAGCCTCCAATTCCAAAAGCCCTCCTCTCTTGCTCTCTCACTTTGCAAATGGTGAATAATGGGAGGGGAGGAGGATCTTTTATCTTTTTTTCACCTCCCCTTCCCTCCTCGTCTGTCACCTTTCCGTCGCACGGCTTTTTTGCTGGCAGGGGCAAAAATTTTAAGGAGGGAGCAGTCAAGAGCGATTGTTCCCCGACCGCTCCCTCCTAGGGTGAAAGGGAGCGATCACTCCCTAAACCGCTCCCTTAAAAACAGGGAGCGCACTCCTGAAATTCGCTCCTGAGAGTGCTCCAAGAGCACATTTGAGGGTGCGCTCCCCCGCAACCCTGCTATCAACCAATCCGTTGTCACAAGAATCTGCAGGAGATGAACTAGAAAGAGAAAAACCAATAAAGTATTTTGACTGTGTTTCAACTGCAATGTTATCATACCTTGGGTTTCTTGAAGAACGAAAGCTCTCTTTACGAGAAGGAGTTTCTCTTCTTCTTCTATAATCAGATTTGTTGGAACGATTGTTGAAGTCAGATCTTGGTGCTCTTTTGTTTTCTGGACAATCACGGGCATAGTGGCCATTCTTATGGCAATGGTAGCATTGTACTTTTAATAAGTCTTTGTTCCATTTAGAGGAACTGTTCGAATAGTGATGGTCTCTTCTTCCTTTCTTCTTCTTTCCTTAGACAACAAAGGCAGTAGTTTGTCCCTCCTCATGCTTCGGAATTCTTTCTCTGGAAATCACTATTGCCTCTTCTTGACTACACTTTCCCAGGAGCTCATCAAATGTAGGAAACTTGTCATTGTTACTGATGGTAGTAATAAAAGTCTCCCAAGAAGAAGGAAGACCTCTAGGTGTAATCAGCGCCAACTCTTTATCAGAAACAACTTCACCAGAAGTTGACAGCTAATCTTTGATGTTTTATATCCTCATGAAATATGCTTGAATGGTCTCTCCTTTGTTCATCTTAATATTCTTGAGCTAATTCTTCAAAGCAAGAATTTGACCCAGGTTGTTCACTTGATACATTCCAATCAGCTTGCCATACATTTATTTGGCTTTCTTCAAGTTGGAGACATGAGTGATGAGGTGGTTTCCAAGAAAATCAAGGATAATCTTTTTACCCTTGACTTCTCATTTCTTGTATCTAGCCTTGAAAGCAGCATTAGAGTATTCAGTTGGTTCTACTACCTCTATTACAATACACTTTAGAGCATCATGTTCTTCAAGAGTAATATACAATCTGGCATTCCAAGTGAAGAAATTTGAAGCATCAACCAACTTCTCTTCATTCTTAAAGTAAGAGAAAGACATCTTGATTTGCTCAAAATTTCAGCAGAAAATAGAATGAGATAACAAGAGATATTTCAGCAGTAAATGAGATATTTCAGTGGCAAAAGAAAAGAGATATTTCAACATAAAATGAATAGCAAGTAGAAGGAACAACAATTGATATTTCAGCAAAAAATGGGTTCCAAATAGTGGACAACATTTGAGATTTTAGCAAAAAGTGGGTTGTAAATAGAGTGGACAACAAAGATATTTCAACAGAGAACGGGCTACAAATAAAGTGGACAGCAAGAAATATTTCAGCAGAAAATGGGTTGGAACAACACTTGTCTTCTTGAGCTTGTCTTCACCAAAGCTTTGATACCATGTTCAAATTTTGAAGTTCTATGTTGTAACAATCACTTGATCCAATAACTTCTTTCATCTGCAATATTAGTTAAGCAATTGTAGATAGAACACAAACCATATACACAATAAAAGACAACCAAGAACTCAATAAAACAATGAGTTTAGGTCCAATGACCAGGGCAAAACCCACAAGGGGAAAACCCAACCAAATTCTTCCATGAGAAATCAAATGTTCAGTAGAGATACAAAATACAATGAGAGAATGAATAAGTTCACGCAAATCTAAAGAAGATCTTTGATAGTAGTGGTTGATGCAAACACTTAAGTACTTCGGCTCACCAAGCTCTGCTCTTACTCTTCAAGACTCTCTCTCTCTCTCTCTCTCTTTCTCTCAATTATTCTCTAGTCTTTCTAGTTCCTTCTTTCTCAAGTTCGTATTCTCCTTTCGCAATGCAGAAGTGAGTAGTAGAGAGGATGAGAGACGAATATATAGTAAGAGCAAGGAGGTCGAATTCATGAAGAAGTAACTCCCATGCCTTGAGGAGAAGTTACATCAATGTTCCACAAAGGTTCCCGGATGAGGGGGCGAGGGAGCGAGGATACGCGGGAGCGACCTATGCAAAAGCTCCCCACCAATTTTTATGAAACGTGGGGGGACGTCAGGGTCTTAAAAACTTATAAATATAAAATATAATTTATAAATTGAGTCCACTATGACATTTGGGTTTGAATTGAAAAGCTGCAAAGCATGATCATTGATATGAATATCATTATTTAATATCATATTTAAAATTCTAATTTATAATCGTACATCATACATTATGATTAAAGTTTAAACCATATTGATGTTCCACTTCCTACTATGAACATTGAATATTGAACAGTGAATATTGACATAAAATTATAAAAATCAAGTCTGATACATCAAGAGTCAAAATTTTATAGAGTCAGAATAACATAAGAACATCAACATATCGAAAGATAAACGAGCATAATTTTGCTCAAGCCTCAAGTTAATGCCCCACTAGTCTCTGCATCCAGCTGCTGCATGAATAAATCAGGATCAACCATATCACCATCTGAATTTGAATCACTAGCATTCTCAAACATGCTAAGTGGCACACCAACCAAACCCATTTGTCTCTCATCAAGTCTCTCCTCCATATCTATCTGTGCATCATCCTCTGGATCAACATCCCATCGTGTTGTTGGTCCCTTCAAATACTCAGATGTCTTCCTATGCTCAAGACGTAGGGCATTGTGCATAGCAACTAACTTCTTCGCTCTTTTAGAGGTAAGCTTGTTCCTCTTGATAGAGTGGATGAAGCTATATGTGGACCAATTCCTCTCTGCTGCAGAGGAACTAGGAACATCTTACGAATGGAATGAGGGGCCAGGGCGAATAATGAATTAAATTTATAAAAAAACAAATTGAAACCCTAAAGTATTAAAAATAATGTTAAATTTTAATTATAAACAAAAGTTTATTTAAAAAAATTGGGCCCCTCGACCCCCCACGACGCCTTTTTCGGAAACGACCTGTCAACACAAGGAAACATCCCCCTGGCACGTCCCCCTGTGTACCCTACTTTTTGGGAGCATGGGGAAATGACCCCTTCTTGTCCCTAAGTCCCCGGAGCGCAGGGGAGCTAGGAAACTAGACCCCTGGGGGGGGGTCCCCATGGAACACTGAGTTACATATGCCAAAATAGGAGTGTAATTTGTTAGTTTTTGTAGCATCAGATGGTGCTTTAGTCTCAAACTTTGTGGAGAGGCTAAAACACATGGAATCTTCAAAACCCAAAAATCATCTCTAGAAATTCCATCTAGAGATAGCTCATTTAAATCAATTGATCGATAATTAAAAAATGCCTAAGTCTAACTTAGGGAAATCGATTAACTAATAAGAATTAATTGAGAAAGGCGAGAATTCTCTAGAAACGCACATGGATCAACTCAAAGATGATCTTAGTCGTTGATGAGGATTTAATCATGGCCACTGATGAGCTAGCGAGAGATTATAAGAGGAGGTCGATGGGATTGGAGCAAAATAGATTTGAAGTCAAATTCCTTGGCAACGATCAAGTTTCCTAGTTGCAGTGATTCAGCAGAGGAGAGTTCGGGCCAGAGAGGGGACATAGAGATAGTGAGGGGCAGAGAGAGTGAGTTTGGAGGAGGATTTCAAGTTCCAAGGAGGCAACAGCAAGTGACAGGAGTATTCCACAGTGAGGATGGAAGCTTCAACAGAGCAATTCGATTTAGTTGAGAGGACGATCGATTCAGCTTCTAATGGCCAACAAAGTCTTCCATAGGTCTAAAGAGTCACTTTTGGTAGCAGCAGCACGCAGGAGGGCTTGATCAAAGAGGGTTTCTAGCCACATGTGTGAGGGTTTGTGCAAAAGCAACATAGAGGGGCCTTCGCAAGGGTTGGACATCCAATTTTCAAAGGGAGCCGAGTGTCAGGATTGCTTGTGGAGATCTAAGTATTTTTGTCAGATATTTGTTGATTGTATATCCGATTGGGCATCCACATATTGTACTCGGAATTTCACTACTGCATAATAATAAAACCCTCATCTGCTGCACTGGTTTTCACCCATTGAGTTTTTCCAGGGACAATTGCCCAAAAATAACGATGTCAAATTTTATTGTGTGTGTGCATTTTATTTCTCAATTTCCAATTTATTTTCTGCAAGGTTTTATATGTGAAGAAATTGCAATGTGAATTATTCATTATTTTGTCATAACAAAATAAACTGCATAACAATTTTGTCAGATAGAAGAATAATTTTAGTTGTTGAATTTCAAGCGAATTTTCACATAATTTATGCCATAAAGGAGGTACGCTTGCCTAAGTAACTCATGCCATCAAGAGGGAGTATGCACACCTTAGTGACTTGTGTCATAAAGAAGGAGAACGCATGCCTTAGTAATTTGATCCATTAAGGGGAAGTGTAACATATGCATTAAAGAGGTGTAAGAGGAATATTTTTATGAGTCATTAAAGTGTATAAAAAAGTATAAGAGGTGCATAAGAGCATTAGAGAGAGAGAGGAATGAATCCTTTAAGAGAGGGAGAGAGAGAGAGTAATGTATAATTGAATGAGAGAGTTAGATTTGCCATCAAGGAGAGAGATGTGAAATGGCATGATTGAGTGCCAAGTAGGAAAGGTGACATGTAATTCATCTTTAGATAATATTATAGTATCATAAGTGTAATAATAATAATAATAATAATATTAACAATATTGATGATTAAATTTAAAATTAAACAATTTAGATTGATTAAGGATAAGTTAAGTGATTTTCCATCATCTATACATGATTACCAATTGAAGCAAGGTGACTTACTAATTTTGGAAACTCATGGTTGCAATGATAGACATGCCTTTTTATTTTTAGAAAGTCGCTCTAGAATACTCAAGAATGAAATTTTATTCAAGGAAATTCATCCCTTAGCTGCCAATTTTCAACACTACTTATATATACTATATATATTTATATATATATATATATTATATATTCAGAAGCAGTGAAACACTTTCAAAGATGACAATGCTCTAAAATATCTGGTAATGCCTTGGCCCCTCACACACTTGTTACTGACTAATGAATCGCTAAATAGGAAATATAGAGTAATCTCCATCTGGATGTTGGCTCTCTCTCTCTAATCAGCCATACATATGGCATTCAATTCCTTGCAGTGTTGTGAAAATCACGATTTTATCGTTTTATCACAATTTTTTCGATGAAATGATTTTATCGCGAATTTTATATGAATTTATCGTGGGTAATTTTTTTTGCACGATTTTTATGAAATTATCGTGATAAATTCGAATTTATCGCAATAACAATCGAAATTATCGTGGGGGTCCCCTGCAGCGAGGTTTTATAATGTTTTTTTTTGTTTTTTAAGGGATGCTAAATGTTTGAAATGCAATTTTTTTTTAAAGAAACAAATAATTTTTGAGTAGGGCAGCTTAATGATCAAGTCTAGGCCCTAGTATTGATATGCTATTCATGGTATTGTTAAATTCTTTAAGTAAAAGTGACATTCTCCTTAATATTCATTTTCATCCTTTTACTTAAATTTTTAACATTACTATGAAATGACTCAAGATATTTGAGAGTGGTTCTGGCCTCACTGGATTTCATATGGAGAAACTAGAATTTTAGATTTCATTCAAAATCCAGCAGACTTATCAGTTTTTCAGGATTTCAGGATTGGGAGATTGTAATGTTTCTAGGTGACACCACCTGCCCGGGCTACCCCTGCCACCAGTAGAGGATGTGGTCTACCTCCTATAGCTCCTACTTCTAGTTCTTCAGCTTCTAGAGCATAGCAGACTTCACTGCCAACTCCATCAGCACCAACATTTACATCTAGAGGGAAAGGGAAAGTTGTGGCATTTTCTCGCAAGAGGGGCAGAGGAAATCAATAGGATTAGACTTTAGTTATTTTCTTCATTTTATTGTATATGACATTATGACATGATG
>APFE030301947.1:44173-78442 GCA_000404065.3 Pinus taeda
AAAAATAAATAAATAAATAAATAAATAAATAAAAAATGAATATTTTTGTACCAAACGATTTTTTCCCGATTATTTCCTGATAAGTACGATTTTTTCCCATTCTTTCCTCGCACTGATATTATCCCGATAACGATTAATGCAACATTGATTCCTTGCATGTAAGTGTATCATAAATATTTTCAATTCATGAACCCAATTTTCATTATCCTCCTTTTATAGGCATGGAAAGTTGGCTTTCACACCAGTATTAAGGATCAACTTCAAAAATCTGAAACAATAGTACCAGAATTCAGTTAAATCAGAACTTTCTGTACAGAAATCAGGTTAGGAATACGTTTTGGATGAATCCTCCTAAAATTTGGATTCAATTTGTACAACCCTTTGATAGTAACCACTATGGTGATCCAGCTTCCCACTTTGAAACTCTCAGTTTCCCCATGGTTTACCTCTCATCCTCTAGGGTGATGTCATGTTACGATCATGTACTCTCCCACACAGTAACCTCCACCTTGATGTTGACCCACTCTCTCTAAAACAGCCATAAATATTGCATTCAGTTCCTTGCATCTGAGTGTATCATAAATCTCTTCCATTTATGAACCCGATTTTCCTTATTTTCCATGCCTAGGCATGGAAAGCTTTAAGCTGATTTTCATACCCCTATTAAGGATTGACTTCAAACATCTGAAACAACAGGAACAGAATTCAGTTAAATCCTATGTTGCACGAGTTTTCGGTATGCTGGTACTTCGGGTACGGGGGAACAAGCATCCGGCATGGCTAGAAGCTTTGCCCAAATTTACAAAAAACATCATGTTGGGAGCGGCAATAATATAATATACTAAAATTTAATAAATATTAAAAATAAAAATAAAATTATTTATTTATTTCCATCCAAAACTTGCCAATCAAATTCCAACTTGCAAAAAAATACGTAAAAGATTGAACTCTGAAACACTGCCAAAAAAATCAAAATATTAATCCATCAACGATTTGCAAATCAAATTCATTCCTAGCAAAGAAACATGTGGAACTCCCAAACCAGAAAAAACATTGTTATTACTCGATGATTATGTGATTTCATGCAATGCTATATTATATTCAACTTCGAAATTCAAGTTTGGAAATTTATAAAATCAAATTAACACACACACTAGTCTTTCTCTTTCTAACCATCACGGTAATTCATTGAATCTTATCATTAAAGCTTCAAGATAGGCTTCAAGAGAGTAGACTTATTTGTAATTGTTGAAATTCAAGATTTGCAACAGAAACTGCCAAGGAATGATTGGCAACTGTCTATATTTTGTTGAAACCTTTGCTACATCTCCACGTCTCTGTGGCTTTAAAAGTTCATGCAGTCTAGCCCGCTGACCTAGCATGTACCACTTAGAAAATAAACAAATGGTACAATTCTTTGACGGCAACCATTACTATGATCAAGGTTCCCACTTTGACACTCAAATTTCCGACAGTATACCAGTCATCCTCCAGGATAGCATTATGTTATGATCATGTATTCTCCCACACAGTGCACAACCTCAAATCTGCAAAAACAACACCATTCTTAATTCTAGGGCACTATATTGCCACATATAGTTCAGAGTTGTCCATCAAACTGAACAACCAAGAAAAGATTGTTGGTGTAGAGCACGAGATTTAGAGCGTCTATGGTGTGGTCTTCATTCTCGACAATAAAACATGTGAGGAAAGTTGTTTGATTGTTGTTTAAACTTTGAAATTCACCCTTAAATTTAAAAAAATAATTTCTTGCAATATTATATCATTTAAAATTAATAAATGCTTCTCCTCTCTCCTAGTAGACATTGCTCTTCACAACAACTTTAATATCATTATGATATATGTTAAATATTAGAACATTAGTTTTAAAAACCAACATAGATCCATCTTAAGTACGGATCTAACATGAGCCAAGAGTGATCAAATTTCTTCACATGCAAACTTCTTTAGAGGGCAAAATACAATGAGTAATTTTTCATTGTTTAAATTGTATTTTTGAATATTTTACATAACATGTACATCGAAGGACAAATTAAAATCGTTTTTTATTATTAATGTACTTTTAAGTATATGTCAATATTAACTAGTATTAAAATATTTTATGGACAACCCACATTGAATATTTTATTATATAAAACATTAAAATATTTTATTTTAAATTTTTTCTTATAGATATATATGGAGTACATCAACATTAATAGTAACATGATCTTCAAATAGTTTATTTAAATTCTTGTTGAAATATTTTTGAAAGTATACAGTTTAAAATCTTACATTTTTTTTACTTTTAATTATTTACAACATATATTTTTTTTATTATAGCCGACATTATTTTTTTATTAGGACATAATTTATTTTTATTTTAAATGGATGGACGGACGGACTTACACATCCACTCTCTAGTTTTGTAAATGAGCTCTCGAATCAATTAGAATAGTTTTTAACTCAGAAAGTGGGTAGGAATTTTAAAAATAATTGTTACGCTTTTTTAGAATAAAATATACAATTTCTTTTTTTTATATTTCTCTTTTTATGTTAAGCTAGAGTCCAAATTCATATATGACAGTCCAAATTCATATATGACAAATAATACGTTGCACGGGGACCCATCCCCACCAAACCTACATACCCTGCATTCCTATGCTTTGAGAACTTGAGGACCCTTAAGGAATGTTCCTAAACTTCTGGGCACTTCATTGGGAACTTGGGGAATTGTTGACCATCCCTAAGACGTTCCAATCAGATTTCAATGATGTTCCAAACAGATTTTAGGGATATTCTGGGCAGATTTTAGTGATTTTTTGGGAACATTTCAAGGATATTCCAGGTATATATCTTCAGTTGACAATAAGGGACATTAATGATTGGACAATATGATCATTTTTCCCATCCATTATTCTTGTATTGCACTAAATCTAAATTTGTTGTACAAGTTACAGCTCAGAACATGGGTTTTGTATGATGGATTTCAATTTGGGTTTTTGGCAATTTAAATATTGTATTTTCAGCGACAACATCAGAACAAGCAAAGCCTTTGTGTCAAGAAAAGGGGAAATGTAACATTACAAAGGGTTGATCCTCATGATTATTTCTCTTGTTCATCTCATTTTTCAAGTCATCTAAGCTTTTACACATTGTACATGGGTTTTCAAGTGTCATTTACTTCCACCATCCCAACCTCAAGCATTGTGAAAACAATCAGATAGTAGTGACTTGTATTGGGTATTAAATGCTTGAATAAATTCCTATTCAGTCACCTTCTTAATCTGAAATATGGATCTAATCTCTTTATGGAACCAAAGTGTTTTATAGTAGTTTTCAACGCAGTTGTAAAAGTTTGCAAAACCTGCTTAGAAGGAAATGTCTTTTATGTTTTAACATAATCATCATTAACAAGAAACATGAGGTAGAAAAGTCACTATAGAGATGGTGCTCTGTCTCATAGACTTGTTACCCACCACTTGTGGGTAGTATCCATAGGAGAAAAATTTCTCTGAGATGGTCCTCAACCGGCAACCAATAGCGCCCTACAGCCACCAAATAGCTCAATGTGCCACTATCTCTATCACCTATGCCAGCCATATGGTCCCTCGCCCATCTGTTATGATCGTATGTTTGAAGGTGGGCCTCCCGACCCTAAAGGTATGACTTTTCATTGGTGTGGTTGAGTAATTTTGTTTACTTATAATAGACACTTTTTGGCATGAATTGGTGGGGGAATTCGGCGGAAAGAGTGGGCTAGGTCTATACTCTTGTCTACTCTGCCTGATTTGGTGATTAGCCTTGTATCCTAGTCCTGTGGGATATCCTTTACTAGCTAGTAGCTTTAGGGCTAGCACTACATGAGAAATCCTGATTTTAGTTGCATGTTCCCGCTTCCCGACTCCGTATACATCACTCCCCTCCACTCATTTTAACCCCATTTATCACTTTTCCCATCCGGGTCCACATTTGTCCATTGGGTCCACAAAGGGTTATCCTCCCCCTCCCCTTGCTCACAACTTGGGTCAGGCTTAAAACGATGCCCCAAAGGTTGATGCAGCTAAAAAAAAAAGAAAAAGCATAATTTGGGCTCTTTCAACAGGAAATGTACCAGCAAATGCAAAAGACGGTTGGGACATACAAATTTAGCACATGGGCAAAACCCAAACATGATCTCTACCCCTTATCTATGGCCATCACCCTAATTCCTATGGGCCCTAAATGAGCCCCCTCCACATTCAGAAACCCATGATTGTCCCAACCCCTGGTGGGGATTGAACTGCCCCACCTTAAAAGGGGTATCTACTGCTATATCCTACACATCATGCTCTCATCCCCTGGAGCCTCGAGCAGTTATGAAGAAAAATCAATCAAAGGCAAAAGGCCTATGAAGAAGGGTGGAAAAACAAAGACTAGAGTAACTCATGTACCACGATTTCTCCCTCCTATACTCATATACCCAAGTGTGGGCTTCCCCTATATAACTACCTTTGTACCATGGCATGTGACTTGGAGCATTCCCCTAATCCCCACTCCATTCCATCATTGTATCACATGCCACCTACCACTGAATGGACGTACCATGGGCATGTCATCCCCACCTTAAAGGGGGTATCTACTACTATATCCTACACATCATGCTCTCATCCCCTGGAGCCTCGAGCAGTTATGAAGAAAAATCAATCAAAAGCAAAAGGCTTATGAAGAAAGGTAGAAAACAAAGACCAGGGTAACTCATGTACCACGATTGCTCCCTCCTATACTCATATACCCAAGTGTGGGCTTCCCCTATTATAGCTACCCTTGTACAATGGCATGTGACTTGGAGCCTTCCCCTAATCCCCACTCCATTCCATCATTGTATCACATGCCACCTACCACTGGATGGATGTACCATGGATATGCCATCCCTTTTAAAGGATGAAACCGCCTAATAGGCTCCTTGGTTAACCCCCTTATTGAGCTTGGAGACACCTGTACATGCCAAAGCCCACTATGGAAGGGCATGTCACCATGAAACGTCCATTTGATTAAATGATTTGTAAGCTCTTTTACTTGATTACTCTAATGATTTGTTGTATTGGAGAGCGAGGGGATGCATTGGATCTTCTACAAGATTGCAGATGGGTCTCCATTTGGGGTTTGGTCTCCCTATACGAGGTCCAAGCCCTCCAAAGGGCCAAATTGGCACTTGTATGGTGAGCGTTGAGACCCATGAGCCTCCAACATAGCAGAGCACACTTCATTGATCCCCCACACCATTCATTGACTACTCGTGTTCCACCTTTTTGGAATGAGGATGATGCACCTAGATCACCACGCCCATCCAGCTTCACAGTTGTACCATACACTTGGCAGACATTCCAGGGCCCAGACAAGGATGTGTCTCACCATGGGAGACAAAGGAAGGGTTTATGTCATCATTCTAGCCCTTACAGATGGTTTGCAGGGATTGTCGATCTACTTGGAGACCCATGATGATGTCATTGTGCCCCCACACCAACTTGGGGACAACGCAAGTGACTTGCATGGATATCAAGGAGCCAACCCCTTGATCAGTGTGTTTGGAGCCCATTCTCTTGACTTGGCACACTTTGGACTCCACTAGGCCTCCTCAATGTCCCAACGACTCATCATGTTTACTACTTTTCCCTCTTGAGAGGTTTATTTTTGTATTATGGAGCTATCTTGGTGGGTTTGTCACCAAAGGATGTTATTATTGCACAGTATTTTATTATTTGGGGCTTGATTAGGCCTAATTAGGCAAATCAAACTCTTTAGGAAGAATATAAATAGATGAGAACCTCATTCATTCCTCTCATCATCACATGGATTGGATTAGTAGCTCTTGTGAGAATTTCGCATTCCAACTTTTCATAGATATCTTTCTATTTCTCCCTTTTCTCTACATAAGGGATGAGGGAATCCTTGATTGATTCTATGAGGATTCTTTGAGCCCTTATTTCCCCTTTCATATACTTCGATAGTGCTTGAGCTTGCTCTTGAGATGGTTTGGAGATTGAACCCTTTACATATTTAGTAACTTCATTCTCTATGAGGATCAAATCTATCATCTTCTTCCATGCAAGGAAATTGATGGCCCAACCAATTTGTTGCTTTCCTTGCAGAATGAAGTCATTTTGATAGTAGATTCAGACATAAATATAAAAATACTTACTTGTCAAGTGAAGATGCTCCTAGATGATGATATCTTCAACTCGACGCTTTCTTGATTATGTTGTTTCCTTGATGATCTTCATCAAGGATGTTTGAGATGTGATATTTTCTTCAATGAGAGGGACATCACCTTGATTTCTTTGATGATAATGGCAATGCTTCTTCTTACTTCCTTTGGATGTAGAAATGGAGATTTCAAGATGCTTCAAATGTGTAGTCCTTCTTTCTTTGAGTGGAGGTAGGGTCCTTGAGATCTTCTTCTCCTTGTGATGATGTGATCCTTGAGATGAGTACTCCTCCTTGGTGCTTCTTAGTCTGCTCGACCCTTATGTATCCTTCTTTCAAGTGGGTGATCTTCAAGTTGCCTCTTCTTGTCTGTCACCTTACCTCTGATACCATGTTGAGAAAGGATGTTTGAGATGTGATCTTTTCTTCAATGAGAGGGAGATCACCTTGATTTCTTTGATGATGATGGCAATGTTTCTTCCTACTTCCTTTGGATGTAGAAATGGAGACTTCGAGATGCTTCAAATGTGTAGGCCTTCTTTCTTTGAGTGGAGGTAGGGTCCTTGAGATCTTCTTCTCCTTGTGATGATGTGATCCTTGAGATGAGTACTCCTCCTTGGTGCTTCTTAGTTTGCTCGAGCCTTATGTATCCTTCTTTCAAGTGGGTGATCTTCAAGTTGCCTCTTCTTGTCTTGTCACCTTAGCTCTGCTACCATGTTGAGAAATCTAGGGACAACTAAATAGATGATTTCTCTTACTTTGATCACTGCTTGTGACATATTTTTACTTGATTAGCTTCTTCTTTCACTTGATTATTATTAGCATTCTCTATCATCAAACAACTACCAAACAATTAAGATCAATGAGACAAGGAAACACAAAATGTAGGTTGTCATCCAGTGCCAAAACCTCTCCTCTTGAGAGGAAAACCCACAAGAATTATTCTCTTCTTATTGAATCTTCAAATGAAGAATTCCAAAACCTAAGACCCTTGACAAAGACCTCTCCAAGACCAAGTTAACCTTCCTTCTTGATGAGATTTCCTTACACAGCTTACAGCAACAAACTTTGACCTTTCAACAACTTCGACCCCAACAACTTTTCCAGCAACTTCGACTTCTAGCAACTTTCCAGCAATTTCGTCCTCTAGCGAATTTCCAGCAACTTCGACCTCTAGCAACTTTCCAACAACTTCGACTTCCAACAAATTTTCAATAATTTCGTCCTCCAACAAATTCAAAAATTTGTTGCACTTATGAGAGAGAGACACACACACACACCCAAAAACTTTGACTCTAGCTTCATTCTTGGACTTCGTCCCTAGATGACAAGACCTCTCCAAGACCAAGTCAACCTTCCTTCTTGATGAAATTTCCTTACACAACTTACAAAAACAAAATTTGATCTTTCTATTGATTTGGGGTAGCATCGGATGTGCTCTAGCCACGAAATTTGGTGGAGAAGTTGGGGCACATGAGATCTCCAATACCCAGAAAGGGTTTGGGCAGATTCTAAACAGATCAAGAGATATTAAAATAATTAATATTTTTAATGGAATCCCTAAGTCTAAACTTTTAGGGAAAATAAAATATTAATGTGTATTAATATGAATCTGTGTTAAAGTGGTCCAAAAGACATGGATCAAGCCAGATCTAATCTTAGCCATTGATTAGGGACTTAATCTCGACCGTTGAGATGTCAATAGGAAAAGTATATGAGGAGGCTTGAGGGTCACTTGGAGAGTACACCAGAGTGATCAATCATTCTATTCTCTAAAGTGGGGTTTGCTAAGAGAGATAGAATCAATGATCAGGAGAGCAGCTGAGGGGCATTGAGTATAGAGAAACAGAGAAGGCAAAGATTGTGTCGGGAGAGCAGTGCAACAGCCAAGGAGAGTGACGCAGAGCCAACAAGGGCTCACGTATGGCCATGCAGAGGCAGCCAAGTGTTGCGCAGAGCACCACAGAGGCCAGCGTGTCTGACACAAAGGCCCAGAAAGCTGACGCAAGGCCTCCTAGGGCTGACGCAAGCCAAGAAAGGCTGAAGCAGGGCCAGCATGAGATAGAGAGGGGCTAACGCAGTCCAGATTGGGCAGATGCTGGGGTTGCAGAGCAGTTTTGTGTTGAGGAGCTGCCAGAAGGATTTTCCAAGGTTTTAGCTAGGAGATTTCTCTCAAACTATGAGGTATAGCTGCTAAGGAAATTCTTTGTTGGGTAGGCTAGTTTCGGCACCCAGATTGTACTCTGATATTGCTGAATAAGAAAACCCTCAGATAGCTGCACTAGTTTTCCCGCATTGGGTTTTTCCGAGACATTGGTCCAAAAATAGTGGTGTCATGTGGTGTGTTTGTTCTTGTTTTTTTTAGTTGTTGATTTGTAATATGTTGAGCATGCACTGGTGTTTATTTTCAGTATTTACTTTGTAAATTACTTGTTAAAGAAAAATAACAAGTAGGTAGGAATAAATCAGAAAAAGTGCATGAAGGGTTTCTAAACTAAGTAAACTTAGAAACTTCAACACTTTCAACAACTTCGACCCCAACAACTTTTACAACTTCAACCCCAGGAACTTTTCCAGCAATTTCGTCCTCTAGCGACTTTCCAGCAACTTTCCAACAACTTCGACTTCCAACAACTTTCCAATAATTTCATCCTCTAGCAAATTCAAAATTCCGTTGCACTTAAGAGAGAGAGACACACACACACACACACCCAAAAACTTTGACTCTAGCTTCATTCTTGAACTTCGCTTGCCTTAGGACTTCTTCGTTTTAAGATCGAACTCCTTTTCTTGCTTCTTCGTATGCCTTGAATGTGTGCTTCAAATGAGCTCAAATGCCTCTTATATATAGGCTTTCCTAGGGAATGAATTGCCTCCATGAGGTCGACTTGATCTTTCATGTAGGCCGACTTGTTGTAACTCGTTAACAAGGTCTTGGAGGGTCTTTTATGACTCAAATAAATTTCTTTTACATAATACAAGATGTCCAAAGGGGTCTTACATGTATGACAATGACTCTTTTGACTTCATAATTCTATGACAAACCTATAAGCACTCAATGGGTGCTTGACCTACAAATAAATTTACCTTGAGCGTGAAACCCATGCATCAAGAATGAAAATAATGAATATTTTTTCTTCTTTTTTTCATAAAATCATGATTACAATAGACATTTCAACATGGGAGTTTTGTGACTTGTCTTGAAAAGATAAAGGAAGATCCAACCCCTAGGAGGGCAGCAAGGAAGAATAACGATACAGGGTGTGAAACAAAGCTAAAGGCCAACACCCCGCACAGCAGCAGTAGGTAATTGACGTGGAAATAGGTCTAGTTCTTGTGGATCTTGCTATTCACCTCCGCCAACAACTCCAGCTTTGTCAAGGCAATCTAATCCACCATCTTGTTATTGTTACCGTCGAGCCAATAAGACATATGGAGCAATGGCACAAACGAGCCTATAGTCGTCAAGAACGAGCCTATCACCACAATTAGATCATAACTACGCTAGTCATCAAGCTATCAATAGATGCGGGTGATAAATAAAATCATAGCAATTAAGAGGCATCACTATATAGATGTCGACTTCTTGATAATGAACCACATACACTGGATGTTGAAGTCAAGCGAATTTATAATTAGCCATAGATTATGGTGTAAACAATGCACGTAGAAGACACTACAAAGAATTCATATGATTCCAGCCTTATATCAAATGTGAGCGGCCGCATAAATTCGACAAGTTATGATTGTCAAAAAAACATCCATAAATTTGATACTTCATTACTGAGCCATCGTGATTACACAACGATCTTATAGATTCCAAAGTGATGCCAATCAATGATGCATTGTCACAAAAATGAGTGCAACCTTTAGTCATTGTAATGATGTGAACCAATTAGAACAAGCCCTAAATTCATATGTGTCTCCACATATGGACCACCGAGTGCAAATACCAAATATGATTCATCCGATCCACAAAAAATTATACTCTGCGATCCATAAAAGCTACAGTCAAGATTATACACCAAAGATAATTACAGTTCTTCGGACAGAAGCCTCAAGACTTCAGATCCTTATGACAGAGCTTCAGATCCCTCGTTTTTTATTACTATTCACATTACTTCATAACTTGTAATCTACTTGTTATACCCATAATTCAAGGAGGATCCGTCTTCAGATTGTATCACAATCAATTCCAAAAGGAACTTGAATCCCACAGTTTACTGTTTAACAACTTCAGGAAAAAATACCTGATTTCGACTTCTTAGAAATTTCGCATCACAACTAGTCCATCGAAATTGCTTCAGATGATTCATTGGATTTAGAGATATGCCAACTTGAGAGTGATCTTTAGGCCTCTGACTTCAAGCCACCCAAGCTCTGATACCATGTTGGAAAATCGAGAGGCCTATAATTTAATTTAGATTTTCCTTTCATAGTAATTGCTTGTGAAATCTGTTATAGCTTCTTTAATTAATCTTTATCATGATTCTTTCATCAAACAATTACCATAACATGAACATGAAGGTCACAAACAAACAAAAAATAACACAAGATATAGGCTCCAAGCCAAGGAAAAACCCCTCCAAGGGGAAGACCCAGAAAATTCTCTTCTTATAGAATCAGATCAAATGAGATGTCCAAGACCCATAACCACAGAAAACTTCCACCTCTAGATGCCAACTCAAGCCTTCTTTCTTTCCAGCAGACTCATCAACAAGAGATGTACCAAGGCAAATCTTCCACAAACCCTAGCTCAAGAAAAAGTTCTTTCTTTCAGAATTCGGCCCTCCACTTCTTCTTTGTCCTGACTGCGATATTCTGACCACAATCCATCAAGTGTGTGTGTCCAAAATGAACTCCATCTTCCCTCTATTTATATGGTTCATAGGGGGTGTGAATAGAAACGTCCATTGGGGCAGGGCTGACTTGGCACCTAGAGGGGTTTCTGACCCAAAATTACATATTTAAAATTATTTTTCTTTTTCTTTTATGATAGGTCCAAATAGGACTTTGACATAAAAACCTAAAAGCATGAAAAAATGCTTGTCTAGAAAAATAATAAGAATTATTCTTTTTCTTTTCTTTTGTGTTGGCCTTTAGAAAGAGGCTATGACAACCTGCTGTCTGTTCGAAGGCTCATACCTCAAGAAAGATTGTGCACATGATTATGGTAATTTTATTCTTCCATTTGATTTGTTAATTTCATTCTGAAACACCCTTCTATGAATAATTGTCAAAAGAGAAACCCAACCAAGGTAAGGGCATAAATAAGGACATGTTACCATGCAAATCTGCACCAGCAAACCTGCCTAAAAATTACAGGCCTTCTAGCCCTGTCACTTCTAGATGCCTCTTCGTTCAGACTAGTGTTTTTCCAATCTCAAGGGGGTGTCCCTAAAAGGTGTATGTTGCCATCTAATCGACACATACACAAATTTGAAGACCATCAGCATATAAAGGACTCCCTCTTGAACTGTCCATAAACAGTCCAAAGAGAGGACAAGTTTAAGACAAGAATCTTAAGTGGTTGAAATCAGATCCTTGAGATAAGATCCTCGAGATAGTTGTCACAACAAAGAAGATTCAAAATAAGTGCACTATAAACTACCATGATACAGTAGAACAATTTAATCAATGGCATCCAGTAGATTCAAAGAGCTAGAATAAAGCATAGCTATACAAATTTAGTAAGTGAGGCACTCAGAGTAACTAATCAATTACTGATAGTAAAGCATTTCCATCCCTAGCATCTTTAACATGGCAGATGATAAGAATAACCTACCTTGGTAACAAATGAAAGCATGGGTTCAACAACAAGCTTTGTAACTGACATGATGAATTCTTCACATGTTGTTTTAAGGCTTTTTTCCAGCTCCTGCATAAAAGATCAAACAAGAAAACATGTCATTATATCTTGATAATTCCATAAAAGAGTGTGGGAAAGAAAAAGGCATCAATCATATCCTATAAAAATATTGAACATAACAACTTGCTTTAGACAGATACATTTAAAAGTAGTTTGAATTTCCAATGGCAACTAAAGAATATCAAAACTCTATAAAGAAAATGATTTTGAACTTTAAAGTCTGCTTCTTCACTATTTACCTTCTTAGCATCAACCTGACTTTCTAGCACACGAGGTGAGAATGTCCGGGCCAATGAGGTCGATCTTGTCCAATCAAATAATGAAGCCTGCCCTCTGAGAATACGCCGAAGGTGCTCCTACTCAAATTAAAATGCATAGAAAAATGTCTTATCAAAGCAACATAGTGAAAATCCCCCTTTGCTAATATTTGCAAAGAACACTGATTAAAATCATTGAACATGATTCCTATCTAATCACAAAATATTCTGCAATTAGAATTGCAACATCCCATTCCAAGAATATTCTTCAAGAATTTAGGATTATTTTCAACCACCAAAATAATCAATCAATCTATGCAGTAGAAGAAAAGGCCACTAAGAGTAAAGGGGATAGGGCATAAGGGACTCTATCTGCGAAGATATAAAAAGTAAAATTAAAAATATATAGAGTATCAAATTGTCAATGGCATTAATCATAAATACACACAATGAGAGTCGAAACATCCAAATACACAATCTGGAATTCAAATAAGTGAATCATTGAAATTCTCATCAATAAATTAAAGCAAAATACCATTGATGATTGTACATCTAAACATCATAATGTGGCATGATATAAATGTTAATCTATGGAAATTTTAAATTTTTATATTCTTAAATGCAGCATACATGATGCAAAAATAAAAACAAAAACTCGAATTGTTCCCAACATTGATCCATGTTGAAGATTTGCTACCCTAGGATGAAAAGTACTCCAGCTCAAAAAATTATCCTTACTCTTTACAAATTCCCCATTTGGCATTGCGTAACATGCTTGAAGGTAGTTATAATCAATGTCACATGGTTCGGGTTCAAGTTCGGGTTCGGCAATGATTAGATTTGGTTTGAGTTCGAATGTTTTGATGAGGTTCTCCATTAGGTTCGTCTATATATATATATAATGAATTATGGATAAATAGTAAGAATCAACATTAGTAAACATCAAAGATGCTATCACGGACATGGAAACTGCAAGGATAAATTACAGGCTTGAGTTGTGACATGAAGTTATGAGTTTTGATCTATGGATTTGGTCAATGGCTATGAGGTTCAATGAGGTTCGCCGAACCTCAATTTTTTTTTAAGGTTCGCCAATATTCGAACCTCAAGGTTAAAGTTCGACAAACCTTGTGACATAGGTTATAATGTAGTGACCCACTCTTTGTCCATCCTTTAAAATAACCCATCAGGTAACAAGGGTTAACCCAACCTAGAATATGAGTTTGTAGAGCCCCTCCATATTATGAGAAATATGATAAGTAAAATGGTGAAAAAGTGATGATCATTGACAAACTGGTGGTACAATAAAGTCATGATCACAGGGAGCCCAGACCACAAGAGGGTTTGAATGCAAGGTGCCTTGTGGTTATGCTAAGATTGGTAAATGCATATTAATTTGATTTCATTTCATTAAGCAATATTGTGTAATTGATAGTATGAATGTGATGGACATCGGATGGCTTAGCTACCCACGAAGACTTACAAGCATGGTACGTCATGTGACAGTACAAAAGGCTAATAATATCTAAGGGATAAAAAGAAGGCCATGAAGGCATATGAATGCTTAATGTTATTAAATAATGTTTTCATCAATCACAGCCCCAATTGACTAGTAATAGAAATATGACAATAATTAGGACTTGTGAATCTTAGAGTCATCTTTGACTCAACCATTTGGTCAAGGTTCCTAGTTAAATCAGGTCAATATTTTTGTGAGCTATTAGTCCAAGTTATCTTTAGTAGATTTCTTTATGAACGGAATCATAATTACTCCACTAGGATGTGTCTTATCCACACCACAGAAAAATGACTCCCAAGTGATTAATAAAATAGAACCAAAAGATAAATAAGGAAAGGGAAAATTGTGTATGAGGGCAAAGACAGGCTTGCATAAGAGTTTTGAAAGGATGAGAATAAGCTCCATGAGGCAAAGTCCAATTTGCATGTAAGTGTTGATTTCCACAACAGCCAATAGTGTAGCAAGTATCTCGGATTTCTTCCAAAATTTTTGCTTTTTCCAGGTTTTTCAAGTTGTCAATAGTTTTGAGTTCTCCAAAGTCAAGTTTATTCTTGCCAATATTTTCACAGGTATTTCCCGTTTTTTCCTAGTAAGTTTATTTCTGGACGCTTGGTGATATATTTCCCGAAACAATATTTGCAAAATTGGTGGCCAATGTGCATGAAATGATATTCTTTTGCCATAATAAAATGAAGAGTTGGAAAGCAGTTTTACCCACCAAAAGTGAGTAACCCCAAAGGAGATTTTGTTTTTCCTCCTATATTGGACCGACAGCTAGCCAACAGCCCTACTCATTGCTCAGATATGATGATATGCCACATTACTCTGCCATTTGCATCGGTCATGCATGTCTCACCATCCAGCATTCCTCTTTAATGAAGGTGGGTTAACACTTGGAAGGTACTTTAACCATTTTGTAATCAAGTGTTTTTGCTTAATGTTTTGGGCATTTTAACATGGATAAAGGGTGATCTGGATTATTGACCCAACTTGATTGTAAACTTGTTCTCTCACCTTACCAGGAGGGGTTAGTTTTTAGACTTAGCCTAGTGGAACCTCCTCTTAGGCCTTAGGGTTATAAGAGGGGCACTGCTTGGGAAACTTGAATTGAAGTAGTTTGTCGATAAATGTAGTGTTCCAAACTAGGAAAAATAGTGCTATGCAAAGAAAACAATAAAAACAACACCATAAAATTGAAACATTTGGTGCACCCCCATAAAAAGTCCAGGAATAACCAACAGCTAAGCCATTTTATTATAATCTGGGAGAAAAGTACAATAATGTGGAAGTGGTGCACCTGGGCTCGCCATAATGGCAAGCGTGATCAAGCCCAAGTGGCAATATGTCAAGCCCAGATGGCACAAATAACTATTGCAATGATGCCCTGCATTGCCCTTGTAAAACTGTGTTGTCTACTGCAAAGATGCTGCTGGAAACCCCACTTCTGGTGGTCAGAAAATTACAGGAAATTAAACCCGACCTCTCCACCAAATACCCAAAATAACCCACGAAAGAATTGTCCAAATGTTGACGTCAAAATTTTGGCCCAAATTCCCCTTAGCTCCTCTAGCTACTGGCTGAGTTGGGACCCCTGTTTGACCCCTTAGATCTACCCAGAAAATTCTATAAATGGTTTCCTTGCCCAAAACCCAAAAAAACCTAGAAATGGTTTCCCTTGGTTCCAACCTTCAAAAATTGACCCTTCACAGCGTGGCCCTCCTCCAATTTTGAGTTTTGTTGTTGTGATTGATCCTGTCAATCTTTGTTCTCCCAACTCCAGCAATCCTCCTCAAATGGCCCTCCAAATGATCTCCTAACCTCCCAGCTCCCAACTCCCCCAGATGGTGCTGCCCCAATGAGTCTCACTCCAATGACTGTGCAGTCATGGAGGAGATGACGCAACCTTGTGTGTGATGGAATGAGAGTTGCATGTAGGATGGCCCTCTTGTCTGTAGCTTCCCTCTATACTCCTGAAAATTATGAAGGATGCTCTTGTCTCCCCAACTTCCCGAAGTACCTCACGTTATGACTACACAATCCTTGTACTGTTGTTACTCCCTCTGCTGCTAGTGTTGATTTGGGGTAGCATCAGATGTGCTCTAGCCACGAAAATTGGTGGAGAGGCTACCACGTGAGATCTCCAAGACCCAGAAATGGTTTGGGCAAAATCTAACCAATTTGGGAGATATTAAAATAATTAATATTTTTAATGAAGTCCCTAAGTCTAAACTTAGGGAAAATAAAATATTAATGTGAATTAAAATAAAACTGAGTTAGAATTGTCCAAAAGTCATGGATCAAGCCAAATCTAATCTTAGCCGTTGATTAGAGATCTAATCTCGGTCATTGATGGACCAACAAGAAAAGTATAAGAGGAGGATTGAGGGTCAGTTGGAGGACACACCGAATAGATCAAGAATTCGATTTTCTGGGGTGGGACTTGCTGAGGAAATTGAAGGAGTGATCAAAGTTGTAGCTAAGGGGGAGTGAATGCAGTAGCAAAGAGGCAGAGATGTACCGGGAGCATTAGTGCAGAAGCTGGGAGAGGGTTGATGCAGAGCCAACTAGAGGCCATGTAGAAGCAGCCAGAGGCCACGCAGAGGTAGCCAAGAGCTGCGCAGAGCCTAAGGAGGGTCAGCGTGAGAGACGCAAAGGCTCCAGAGGCTAACATAGAGCCTAGAGAAGCTAACGCTAGGAGATTTGTGGGGCAGATTGGGGCTGATATCTGTCTCCGAGTGAGAGGTACTACTGTCGAGGGCATTCTCTATTGGGTAAGCCATTTCTGGCACCTAGATTGTATTCTGAAACTGCTTAATAATAAAACCCTCAGATAACTGCATTAGTTTTCCAGCATCAGGCTTTTCCAGGGACATTAGTCCAAAAATAATGGTGTCACTTGTGTGCTTGTTTTTCCTTCAGTTGATGATCTGTACGTGTTGAGACTGTACTTGTATTTATTTTCAGTATTTACATGGTAAATAACTTGTTAATTAACAGAACAAGTAGGAAGAAATAAATCAGAAAGTACAGGAAGGATTTCTAACAGTCAGACTTAGAAATTGCAACATCTAGTACTCGACTTACAGCTGCTGTAACTCGTCTCCCTATTGCTACTAGGAACTGAGATGAAGAGGAACTCCCTTCTAAGGCTGGCACTCGAACTCCACCGAAGCAAGGTTTGAGATCTCCGCTCAGAGACACTCGTGTGCTAAACAGCACAGTAACCTGGCTAAGTAGCTCGAACAACTAAGATTGAGTTAAATATGTCAAAAGATAAGATGTTGAAATGAGGAGAGTTGCCTTCCTTATATATATTTCGTGGAGCGTTTTTCCTTCCATTTTCCCACCATCGTGGGTCCATCACCTAACCATTGATTCCCCTCCATGCAAATCGAACTAGGGAATGCGCATTCCCCTAGTATGGGTGGCCCCCACGTATAACTTAACCACATCGAAATAACTTCTACGAAGTTTAGCCTCCTAATAAAACTGAATGGGCCCCCATCACCTCCAAAATTGGCCCCAAAATGTAGAAATTAATCCTAATCCAAAATAATGTATGTAGGGACATTACAATCCTCTCCTCCCAAATGTTGCTTGTCCCCAAGCAACTGTAGTGCTAGATGCTCAAGTATGTGCTCGCCCTCCTAAGTAGCATTCTCATCTGGCAAGCTCCTCCAATGCACCAAAAATCGCTTGTCCTCAAGCAATATGTGAACAAGCATCCTCTCTAACTGTTGCTCCCCACTGTCACTGCAACATAAGCCAAGGCCTAGATGTGCCACTGAATCGTCCTTGACCTCTTCACTATCCTGATATGAAAGAATCCTTCAATGCCAAGATCCCAAACCATCTTGTCCAACATGAAGCTCCCCTCGCTCCACTCATTTGCCTAAATTTTATTATTGTTTTATCGCTCTATTTTTTATGGTTGGATTGAGTTTTGTAGGGAAATCTTGACTTTAGATCCTCGAGCATTAGGGGAAGTTTTCAGTTGGACCAACCAACTCCCGATCCGTATTTTTTGAAGAGCCCCTAAATTAGCTCCAGGCTTATCATAAGATTTTGTTGGTGATACACAAAGGGTTTTGAGTTAGCACCTCCTTTAAAATTTAAAATTTTAATTTTTTGTACGGCATAATGATAGATCTGGCTACTTAGAGCCTTCAACTTGTAATTATTGTAATTTACCTGGTTTTTTGAGGTTTTTTAATTTTATCATTATATATCTCGTTTTTTGGTGTTTCATTTTGTCATTACAAGTACAGATCTGAAGGAGAATTCCTGTTTGAAACCAAATCTAGGCCCTGGAGGGTAAGATCTAGCCTCAACATCGCTTTACAGGGATATTATTCAAACCTTTTTGTAGTCCAAGGGTTTTAAAATTTCTTAGATCTAGAAATTTTTAAGGGTTCCAAGGCAAAATCTAAAGCATAAAAATACTGTGAAATACGTTTTTCTAGGTTTATCTTGAGATTCTAGGCTACCATTTCTCTGTTGCCTAGGGTTTTTTCGCTACAAATTTCAAATTTAATCTTTTTTAGAAACCCTTTATTCCTCCATTATTGTGGCTCGATCCCTACCTTTCTCTGTTGCTCCAAAGCTTGCTGCATTCCCCCGCGACCCTGAAGTTTCTCCTCGAACTTGCTAACCATGCCTGCGTTTTTTATCTCCTCTTCGCTCTTCTTTCTGCTGCGTTTTTACGTTTTTTTCGATCTCCGATTTCCTGCTCACATCGCTTTTTCCCATATCTTCTGTGTTCACCCTCGCAGCTCCTCCCGTGGCTCACTGCAGCCTTTGCGTGCTCTTCGGCACCCCTTTTCTGAAGTCTTTAACTCTTTGTGTCCTCTCCTTCCTATGAAAATTCTATCACTGCAGCAACTGATTTACTTTTCCTATTTATTTCATCATAATTTATTCATGAAATTACTTCAACAAACATTAAAATAAACATTGTTGCAGATATCACACCGTAATACAGAAACAACCATATGCACACATTGACACAGTTATTTTGGACTAATGTCCCCAGAAAAGCCCAATGTGGGAAAACCGATGCAGCAAGGGAAGATTTTATCATTCAGCAATTTTCTAGTACAACAGGGTGCCAAACTGGCTTACCCACAGATAGACAAATCTCCAGCACTTCTTCTGAACCTAACATACACCCTACTAACCTCTGCATCAACTTGAAACCCTCTGCGTCAGCCTGAAACCACTTTGTGTCAGCCTACTGAGGCTCTGCGCAGCCTCTCTGACCTTCTACATCACTCTTGCAGCCTTTGCATGGATGACGCAAGCCCTTCTGGCTTTGCGTAGTCTCTGTTGCCTCTGCATAGATTCCTCTGGCTCTACCTCTGCCTCTTCTGCTTCTGCGTTGATCTCTCCTCTCTCAGTTTCGTACTTGTTGCCTCCTGACTGCTCTCCAGACCACTAGTTCAATTTCTCGGCAAACCCTACTCCAGAAATCGAACTCACTGGTCTCCCTCAGTATATACTCCAAGTGACCCTCAAGCCTCCTCTTATACTTTCCTCGTTGACAAATCAACAACCGAGATTAAGTACCTAATCAACGGCTAAGATTAGATCTAGCTTGATCCATGTCTTTTGGACCATTCTAACACAGTTTCATATTAATACACATTAATATTTTATTTTCCCTAAGTTTAGACTTAGGGTCTCCATTAACATTATTAATTATTTTAATATCTCTTGAACTGTTTAGAATCTGCCCAAATCCTTTATGGGTATTGGAGATCTCTTGTGCCCCAACCTCTCCACCAAATTTCGTGGCTAGAGCACATCCAATGCTACCCCAAATCAACATTCCCTCTTAGCGAGGACTGTGCTCTAGCAATACTCCTCACTGAGTATCACCCTGATCATCCGACATCGGTCCCTATGTTGATGTTAAGCCTCCTTGCCCAACATCCTCTACACTGCTACATCATGTACTACTGCCCATGACTCTGCTACTGCCACTGCTACATCTGTACAACAGCTCCCTCTGCATCCGTGTTGTTGCTAGTCCTTTCTCCCAGCACTGCATCCACACTACAACTCCCTCTGCATCTGTGTTGTTGTTGGTCCTTTCTCCCAACACTGCATCTACACTGCAACTCCCTCTTTATTCATGCTGCTAACACTCTACTTCTGAAAGGGGTTCTTTACCATCCCCATCTTTTCCCTGAAGTAGTTAAATTTTGACTTTCCAACGGCCTTGTTGAGGATATCTACCACTTGTTCCCCTGTATGAGTGTAGCTCAACTATACAACTCCTCATTGGACACAATCTCTGACTAAGTGACATCGGATATCAATATGCTTCGACCTATCATGGAATACTGGATTTTCACAGAGTTTAATGCAACTGTGATTATCACACATGATCCTGGTTGCCTCCATATTTCTTCTGAATAGGTTTACCAACAGTTTTCTAAGCCATATGGCCTCACACAAAGTTGTGCTTGCTGCCATATATTCTGCCTCAAACGAGCTCAGAGCCACGGACTTCTGTTTCCTACTGCACCAGGAGGTCAATCCTGATCCAATGTTGAAACAGTACCTAGAGGTACTTTTCCAATCCACTGCACTTCCTGCCCAATCTGCATCAGTAAATCCACTCAACCTGATATCCTTCCCCTTGGTGTATAAGAGCCCATAATCAACTGTTCCCTATAAATACCTGAGAACGTGTTTGGCTACTACCTAGTGAGCCCTCTTTGGTTCCACCATGAATTGATTGAGGGTGTTGACAGCATAGCAAAAATCTGGCATGGTATTGACTAGATACATCAGGGACCCTATGAGCTGTCGGTATAAGGTGGGATCAACATCCTTGTCTTCTGATGCATCAATCTTCTTTCAGTCGGTGATCATTGGCGTAGCCATAGGTCTACAGTCTCCCATCCCGAACCTTTTCAGGATTTCTGTAGCATACCTCCCTTGCCCAAGGAAGGTTTCTCCTTTCTGTTGCCAAACTTCCAACCCTAGGAAATAGTGCATTCATCCCAGATCCTTCATATTGAACTTTGTGGCTAGATTCTTCTTGCAGTCCTCAATGAGTCTGGATGGTCCTTTCAGGAAGAGATCGTCCACATATAATACTAAGATAAGTGGCTCATTCTCTATGACTAGATAGTAAAGATTCGAATCCGCGTCACTCTTGACAAACCCCATCTTCTGCAAGTAGCCATATATTCAACCATACCACGCTCACAGTGCCTGCTTCAGCCCATACAAGGCTTTCTTCAGTTTGCATACATGAGACTTCTTTTCATGAGTTTCAAAGCCCTCTGGTTGTTCAATGTATACCTCTTCTTCTATTACCCCATTCAGAAATGTCATCTTGACATCCATCTGATGGATCTCCCATCCCATCTGGGCTGCAAGAGATATCAATATCCTAATAGATGTATACCTGGCTACCGGGGCGAAGGTTTCCTCATAGTCAATCCCTTCTTTTTGAGCATACCCCTTAGCCACAAACCTGGCCTTGTATTTTTCAGCATTGTCATCCGCGGCATATTTGATCTTGTAGATCCATCTTGAACCTACCACAAATCTGTCTTGAGGCCTTAACACCACCTCCCAGACATCGTTTACCATTATGGAGTTATACTCCTCCACCATCGCATCTAGCCAGACCTGATGTTGAGTTGCCTCCTTGAAGCTGGCAGGCTCCCCAACCTGAGCTACTAGCGCCTAATACCTGTCTGGTTGTTTTCGCTCTCTCTGATGAAGTTCTCTGCATCACGCAGCATCTAATGAAGTTCCCTATTGGTTCTTCCTCTGCCAGCAGGTGCTTCTGTTTGCTCCTCCTCATCATCCTGAGAATCTTCCTGATCTGAGGAAGAATTCTTCACTTCCGTTGGTTGAAGAGGCATGACCGACGGATCCTCTTTCGACTGCTGCTTGAAAGGCATTTCGTGAGATCTTCTTAAAGCTCTGTCCTCCATGAACTTTAAATCTCATCGTACTATTACCTTCCTGCTCCCTGGAAGATAGATTCTATATGCCTTAGCATTCTCTCTATATCCTACCAAATACCCCTCTTCTGCAGTCTAATCCAATTTCTTCCTCTTTTCTTCGAGTATGCGACAATATGCTAAACTCCCAAATATCCTGAAATGACTGACTTCAAGCGTCTTCCCAGTGAAGACTTTCTCTGGAGTAATCTTGCCCAATGCCCGATGAGGAGTCCTGTTCTGAACGTAGACAGTTGTGTTGCATGCTTCCGCCCACAGGAAGTTTGGCATATCCTAATCATACAGCATGGTCCTAACGACTTCTACAATAGTCCTGTTTTTCCTTTCTGCCACCCATTTTGCTCCGGATTGTAGAGAGTTGTCCACTCCCTTCTGATGCCCTCCTTAGCGCAATAATCAGTGAAGTCCTTATCAACATACTCCCCACCATTATCTAAGCGCAAGACTTTTATTTTCTTACCTGTCAGATTTTCCACTAGAGCCTTGAACTCCTTGAATCGACAAAAAACTTCATCCTTGGTTTTCAAAAAATAGATCCAAGTTTTCCACGAGTGGTCATCAATGAAGGTAAGGAAATAATCGGCACCGCCGAGAGCTTTGACGGACATAGGTCCACATATATCTGAGTGTATCAATCCTAGTACACTCTTGGCCCTGCTGTTGCTCCTAGGAAATGTCGTCTTGGCATACTTTCCTAGAGCACATCCCCTGCATACATCATCTCGTTCCGTACTCAGATCCGGAACTCCTGTTACAGTGCTCCTATGAATTCTCATAGCTCCATGGTGCAAGTGAACCATCCTTCTCTGCCATAGTTCATTCAAGTCTTTGTCCCCGTGATTGCCTATTAGTGCCATTAGAGATTTTAGTTGTAATCTATACAACCGATTACTTTTGATCCCGATCTACACTTTCTTTTTTCAACTCGAGTGTTTGACGTATACTTTTTCCTTGACGAAGTAGACGCC
Source organism: Pinus taeda (assembly GCA_000404065.3). Lineage (NCBI taxonomy): Eukaryota > Viridiplantae > Streptophyta > Pinopsida > Pinales > Pinaceae > Pinus > Pinus taeda. Next base: position 66,961 of record APFE030301947.1, read on the forward strand.
ATAGCCCTTGCCTTGTAGTTGTGACACAGAAAGTAAGTTCATCCCCAATCCTGGTACATGCAGTGCATTTGTGGCACGGAACCACTCTCCCTATTATGTCTAAAAAACTATGGTACCCTTTCCTACTGGAGTACACTTTGCCTTGTTCCCCATGGTGATCTAAAAGTTCATCTTCTCTTCTCGATATTCTGAGAAACGCTCCCTGATTCTCGTCATATGCCACGAGGCTCCATTGTCTATATACCATAATTTTGATGATGAAGCACTAGTCAAGCACGCCACTTCTTCTTCCAACCTGGAAGCCAACATACAGAAATCGAAATCTCTCTCTCTTGTGCAATCTTCTGAAAATCTGCGTGAGTCCCCTGAGGTGGATGCCTCTGCATTGTGGTCACGACCCATAACTGATTTTCCCTTTCTATCTCTGATTACCTGCTCTGATACCATGTGAACATTCTATCACTACAGAAACTGATTTACTTTTCCTACTTATTTCACCATAAGTTATACATGAAATTACTTCAACAAACATTAAAATAAATACTGCTGCAGATATCACACTGTAATACAGAAACAACCATATGCACACATTGACACAGTTATTTTGGACTAATGTCCCTGGAAAAACCCAATGTGGGAAAATCGGTGCAGCAAGGGAGGATTTTATTATTCGGCAATTTTCTAGTACAACAGGGTGCCAAATTGGCTTACCCACAGATAGACAAATTTCCAACACTTCTTCTGAACCTAGCGTAGGCCCCACTGACCTTTGCGTCAGCGTAAAACCCTTTGCGTCAGCCTACTGAGGCTCTACACAGCCTCTCTGGCCTTCTACATCACTCCTGCAGCCTCTGCATGGATGATGCAGGCCCTTCTGGCTTTGCGCAGTCTCTGCTGCCTCTGCGTCCACCTCTTCTGCCTCTGTGATGATCTCCCGTCTCTCTATTTTGTACTTGTTGCCTCCTGATTGCTCTCCAAACCACTAGTTCAATTTCTCAGCAAAACCCGCTCCAGAAATTGAACTGACTGGTCTCCCTCAATATAGTATCCAAGTGACCCTCAAGCCTCCTCTTATACTTTCCTCGTTGACAAATCAACGGCCAAGATTAAGTCCCTAATCAATGGCTAAGATTAGATCTGGATTGATCCATGTCTTTTGGACCATTCTAACACAGTTTCATATTAATACACATTAGTATTTTATTTTCCCTAAGTTTAGCCTTAGGGTCTCCATTAAAGTTATTAATTATTTTAATATCTCTTGAAATGTTTAGAATCTGCTCAAATCCTTTCTGGGTATTGCATATCTCTTGTGCCCCAACCTCTCCACCAAATTTTGTGGCTAGAGCACATCTGATGCTACCACAAATCAACACTTCCCTCGTTGTCATCCCTGCATCTGCGTCCTCTCTCTTCAATTTGCAAATAAAAAAAAACGTAAATCCCTACCTATGGCTTCCTTTCCTGCTGCCAAACGCAGCTCCTCTTCCCTTTTGCATTCTCATTGCCCAGTGCAACCTCAACCCGTGGCTCCTGCTCAGTGCTCAACCTGCATGTTGCCTCCTCCGTCGAGCTGCTAACTGTCGCTGCCATCGACCTACATGCACAACCAAACACAAAACATTCGACCTCTTTTTGGTTTGCCCTTTTTATGTTTTCATATTTTGTTAGGGTTAGTTTCTTTTCATACAAATTCGAAAATTTTTATTTGATTTCCTTTCTTGATTTGTTTTGTTAACATTTCATTTTTTTGTTTTGATTTTTTTTATTTAAACTAAAATAAGTCCCAAAAAACTTAATCTTTTATTTTTATTTTTTAACTTTGATTTGCATTTCATTATTTGTTTGCTTTCACTTTAATTTTTGTTTTGATTTTGATTTCAATTAACAAAAAAAAAACCTAAAAAATAAAAAAATAAAAATGGTGACTTTGACATTGAATGAAATAAATCAAAAGGGAATCTAAGCTTTCACACTTAAGAAAAATTTATTTTTATGTGGCCTATGGCCCATAAAATTTTAAATATAATTAAGTCATTTTGATTTTTATTTTTTTGGTCACATTAAAATATTTACCTAAGAGATTGTTAAATTCTAAATCTAAAGTTCCTTGGTGTCCTATGCGTGTTAATGATTTCTCTATTGTCAAGTGCAATTAATGTTTTAAAATCATTGACTAGACAAGATCTGCGATCATTGCTTAACAGTTAAACTCTTCGTGGTATTTAATTGCTAGAATATATTGCATGATAAAGTTTTGGGCATTTACATTTAATCGTTCATGAGCGTCACTTTCGCCACATTTATAAATTGCTCTGGATAGCTTGTTTTTATCTAATTTATGGTTAATTGAATATAAAGGCACTGGTCTATAATTCTATCTTGTGGTTGTGTCTTATTTGTATTAATTGTTTGATCTATTCATCTCAGTTAACCAGGACTTGTTTACATCCATCAAGTTGTTCATCTTTAAGTCTCCTAGAGCATTCATTCATCTTAGGGATTATCCCCCTTGACTTGTCTAGGAGAAAGTCTGAACAAAGTGAGTAAGGATTAGAGTGACAGCCCTTACTCTGAGAGTTGTCGCGGTGCCTAGACACTTTGCGCGACAACAAGTACCATATGTGGTTGACACTTAGGATGAGATGAAACTAAGGAACAAGAGCTGAGTTTGGAGCATGAGTTGTTGACTCTTTATGGGAGTCATTTCAGATTTGAAAGGAGGTGCAGTGAACCAGCCTTCAAGACTTGAATTAGCAAAAGAAATCACAGCCCCTTTCAATGACAATGTTGATTCAAGACGAACAATATGCTGAGATATCCCGGTAGCAACTAAGAAGTTTCATCTAGCCAACTATTACTTCTACACAATGTTATCAGAACTGAATCAGAAATGGAAATACCAAAGAGTCAGATCAGTTTTGGGATGTTTTAACTTAAAACAGGCCTCGCAAACCAGAATTGATCAATTTTGGTCTTGACCAAGGTCAAAACATGTCAGGCCAAGACAACAATGCTCTGGAGTCGGGACTGCCAAGTTTGACCAATTTTGCATTGTTGCACTTTCTCCCTGAAAAACTAAACATAAAATTAAAAACACCAAAAACTAAAACAGTACAACTACCCTAAAACCTAACTTTGATATATTAATGATAAACCCTTTTATCATGAATAGACTTACCCTGGACGACTTACAGCTGCTTCCACTGCCACAAAATATGAACATTGGTGTTGGACCCATTAGGGCATCGAGTCAAGGTGTCAAGCATACCATGCAGACAATGTAGAGGATCTAGATTCAATCATTATGTAATTTGATTTAATTGTAGACAATATTACAGTTATTTATGGACTCTGTGGGCCAATTAGGTCCTCATTGTTAATGTAATTTGGTCCATTTATGTACTGCACTTGGCTCCAATTCACTATATTCAACTTTACAATACTACATACATAAGAAAACTTTCCATACTTGGTGTTTAAATTTTGTATTTACATGGATGTACATGAAGACCTATTTTTTATCAAAATTCCAATACTTTATGTAGTTTTTATTTGACTAGCATTTGTCCAATATTTCTACCAGTTATCGTCTTTGAGGTGGAACAGTTCAGTGCTGATACCATTGCTTCTATAACATCTTCCCTCTCTTTTGACTTCCTCTCTCCGTTGTGGTATCACTTGCTCTCTTTGTCCTCCTTTTCAAGGCTATTTTTTACATGATTGTTGAGGTTTTATTATTCCGAATTTAAATTTTAAAACCACTCTTATCTGTTACTAGGTAAGTTGTTTTTTATGTCTTTCATGGAAGTGATGCTGTAGGCACCCTTCATTTTGTTATTATTCCATGAGATATTTTCAAATCCCATTGACCTGTTCTGGTCATTAGTGGACACTTATATAATCTCATTTTAATTTCAAAGAAATCTATTACAGTTAGTGATGCCTTGGCTTACTGATCCAACATGTTGCTTCACATGAGAAGTTAGAGTTCCTCCAAATGCCTTCAATGTTGGGAGTCCAACCAAGGCCAAACAATCCCTTGTCTCAGTGGATACACTGTATGCTGTAGTGACCTTGCCATATTCGACAAATTCTTTTTAAAGGCTTTCTTTGCTTCCAAATATTCTTGATATTCTCCCAGGTGAAATTGCATTAAACTGCAGGATCATGCCATGGAAAATTATAGAGAATGGATGGTAAGTGTATTTATGAAAAAGCCCAGACACACCCTCCAAGCACTCCCGATACATAACAGTCCCACCAACATTGAAAAGTTAAAAAATAATATATACCAGCTCAACACCAAAGATTTCCATAAACACTGAGAATCGGCAAGAGTCAGTCCACAAACAGGCGAAAACTTAAAAGCAATGAATCCATGTTTAGGCATAAAGCACATTTTAGAGTTGAAAGTTTTCTTTTACATTTAAAGTATTCAAAATCTCACATTATGGGATGCTTCATAATGGGTTAAAAAAAGAAGGCAGACCTTCAGACTGCATCTCTTGCTATTACTGGACAAAAGATGAGTGGCACAGTTGCATCTATGAATTACAAACTTGGTCTCAAGAATGCAACAGAAGGCACCACGGTCTTACATGTGCATATATGCGATGTAAAAATACATGCAGAGACAAACATTCTAATAAAGGTAAAAGATTGGGAAATCATATTTCCATCCTCTCATTCTATATTGAATTAGCGCCCACTGCCATTGTGATGATCTTACTGTGGTTCTAAAGTGCATAGAATACTAAATTTACACAGTACATCAGAACAAGGGATTCAAGGCCTAGATCACATGAAGATTGACCCACCGAGAATCCCATTTATAAAAGGTTGAAGGTTAAAACTGGCAGGAAAAGTCATGTAAATAGTAAAACATGTGATAAGTTAAATCCCTCACCAGTAAATGAGAGAAATCAAGCTCCTTGTGTGTTACTGCAAATTCAATATCAAATGGTGCTATCTGTAATCATCAAGGTTCATGAATATAATTAGTGAATTTATTCAACAAAATGATTGTAAATCCCAGCTTTATATATCTTACATTGAACTGTCTACCTTGCGTAAAAAAATGCTAGAGCACAAACAGAAACCTAAAGGTACGTATACAAGCCTGTTCTCGTAGTATGAGCAGATGTTTTATAAGGAAAAGTTGCCCATCCATTGGTGAGGCCTTTTTTGCGATCAGCTTGCTTGCACGCTATAACAAAAGATTACAAGAAAAAAATCCAGAAGCAAAAACACTATGTTATGCCCACAAAAAGAGACAAGTACTAATGAATAATTTGTTATGAAGAAAATGATTCCATTTCAATATATTACTTCTGTGCTATATCACTAGTTGATATCTGAATAGATGCTGTTGTTGTACCATTCACCAACAGTTCTACAGAATCCCGACAACAAAATTAAAAATCATTATTATAATACTTTATTCTAAGAAAAAAAACAATATAGAATACCGCCAAAAATCTTCATTGTAAATTAGTTATCCATGATGCAAACATCAATGCTTTCCATCTGTGTGAAATATTCTTCATATGCGTAAGCATTCACAAATGTAAGTTAAGCACATTGGACAAACATGTGCTCTTCACATTGAAGTTAACTTTACAAGCTTTGTTGAAGCTTGTGGTAGCTTCGAAAGGTCTTTTGCATAAGCTTGGTGTCTTAGCATGTGGAAGATGATTTATTGCCTCTTTAAGTGCTTACTTGGTGGAGTAAGTAATTTATGTCTTCCTAACTAAGTCTAACTTAGGAAAAGTACAATAATTAAAATCAATTAATTATTGTGGACTATTAAGACAGTCAACTAATTATTGTGGATTATTAAGATATTTTCTAAGGATCATTAATTTAATTATTTAAGTAACTTAGAAATGATCTCAACCATTGATCTCCAAGATCTTCTAGAAAGGAGATTAGGGTTAGGGATTTGGGCTTAATGAAGATTATAAAAGAAGTCTAATGAAGAGGTGAAGGCACAAGAATGTAAGAGAGAGAGGCAGCTACAACATTTTTGAGCAAGCGATTTTCTCAAAAAGGAGAGAGTGAATTCTCTAGAGCGTGAGGCTCAATTCGACTGAGGAGAAGGAATAAGAATACAGCGATAATTTTGAGGTCTTTCCAAGAGTGTTTCCAAGAGACCCTTTTTCTTGGAATTGGAGAAGCTGAGTTGTTGAAGTGAGAAGAAGGCGCAGTGGTTGTGGAGGACAATTTGCCAGGGCTGAGTTACGATTGCACAGAGGCTGATTCTCTAGTGAGAGGTGGGTCGATTTTCTCCAAGCCGAATTTCTTCAGAGGTCTATTTCTAGTTGGCTGATTTTCCTTGGGCCGAATTATTCCAGTGTGACCAAGTTGTAGGTTTTGGTCACTGTATTTCTTTTTGTAAATTCTTTGTGGGTTGAAACCTTGATTTTCTAGATTAATAAATGACAGAGAATCATTGTAGGTGAATCATTTTTATTGCAATGTTTGATTGATCTCTCTGATTTATTTCCGCTGCGTAAATTTCTAGATGTTAAAATACCATCAATTTTATTTTTCGGTAATTCAAGATTTAATTTGTTAATTAAATAAATTGTTGGGAATAAATAATTGTTGTGAGAAAATAGATATGGTTGGTATTAGGAGATTTAACATGGTATCGGAGCTTTCCAGATAACTCTAAGAGAGAGATCAAAAATCACTAGGGTTTGCTACTAGTAGCGAGTCTCTTTTTTATAATAGCGGAATTACTTTTAAATCTTGCAACTAGGTTTTGTGACCGTAATCGATTTGTGAAGATGGCATCACTAAGTAATTTGTGGTATGAAGACAGGTTGGATGGGACTCCTAATTTTAGTACCTGGAAGGAGTGAATTACCATGATTTTGAAAATGAATGGTCCCAAAACTTGTCGCGGAGCATAACCTCAAAGATATGAAATCAATATGCATAATTTTGGATGTTGTGAGCGATCACATAATTCCTCACATATCAGGGGACAACATCGAACATCTGATGCGGGTAGCTTTGACCGGTCTTTATCGAAACACAAATGAAAACAAGAAATGGGTGTTGCAGCAGAAATTAAGCAACATCAAGATGAATAAATCTGAGACCATAACATCTTACCTCACGAGGATCCAGTAGGCTCATGATGAGCTTGCAGTTGTTGGGGAAACTGTAATTGAATCGGAGTTGGTGAAAGTTGCTCTCAAGGGTTGCGTTAAGCATTGGACCACCTTTGTGGATGGGATCCTTGCTAGGCAACAGCTTCCTGATTGGATTCGGTTATGGGATGACTTCATCCAGAAGGAGATCTACGAGAACACGCTAATTGGAGGACAACAAAAGGGTGTTAAGGAGAATGATGAGCTTGCTCTTGCTACACAAGCGAGAAAGGGCAAAGGGAAGGCCAAACAGAACCAAAGTGGAGGAGGACCTTCACAGAATAAAAAGGAGAAGGACATGAGCAAAGTCAAGTGTTATACATGTCACAAACTCTGGCATTCTTCTAGTCAATGTCCAAACAAGAAGAAGAGCAAGGGAAAGATAGCTACGACAGCCATTACCTTGGTGTCATGCCTTTCTAGAACCATCATGAGAGGTGTCTACTTTGTGGATAGTGAAGCATCTCATCGCATGACGGGATCTCGAGACGTCTTCACCAACATGAACAGGGAGCCTAGGGATATACATGTAGATCTTAGTGATAAGGTCAAGTATGCAATAGAAGGCACTATAAGTATTAAGTTTCAGATGGACTCAAGTGGTACCATGAGGTGAACGAAGTATTGTACATACCAGGTTTGGAGAAGAATCGTCTTTCAAGTATTGTATGTACCGAGTTTGGAGAAGAATCTTATTTCAGTTTCAACAATAAAAGACAGAGGACTAGAAGTTAACTTCACTGAAGATGAAGTGGTTGTTGAGCTGAAAGGAATTGATCCTAGCAAGAAGCGAGTAGTTGGGAGAAGGGAGAAGCATCTCTATCTATTGAGAGGACAACCGGTGAAGGCTCTCATACATGAGAATGACAGCTAGAGTGAGATACGGCATAGGAGGATGGAACACCTACATTACAGAACTCTCCCTATGTTGCAAAGAATGGTTACAAGTTTTCCAAATATCAAGGTGGAACACAATGGAGTGTGTAAAGGGTGTGCGCTTGGCAAGCACACCAAGTTTGTGTATCCTCATAGTGAGACAAAGTCTAAGAGAGTGCTAGACTTAGTGCATTCAAACATTTGTGGTCTTATCTCTGTGACATCAATTACACAGTCTTTGTACTTTTCGACATTCACAGATGACTCTTCCAACAAAACTTGGATCTACTTCGTGAAGACCAAGGATGAGGTCCTCGATCAGTTTTAGGAGTTCAAAGTTGTTGTAGAGAACCAAACCGGGAAGAATATTAAAGTGTTGAGATCAGATAATGGGGGTGAGTATACCTCCAACAACTTTCGGGATTGTTACGGGGCAGCAAGGATTAAGAAGTTCACGATAGCTTACAACCCTTAGCAGAATGGGGTTTCCAAGAGGACGAATAGAACCATAATGGAGGCAGCAAGGGCAATGATCTATGATCAGGGATTGCATATGTTTTCATGGGCAAAGGCTTGCAATACAATTGTATACGTGCAAAATAGCAGTCCTCACAAGATATTGGAGGACATGACTCTTGAGGAGATGTTTACAAGAGTGAAACCAGATGTGAGTCATTTGCACATCTTTAGTAGTCTAGTCTATGTCCACATTCCCACAAAGAAGAGGACTAAACTGGAGCCCTTATCAAAAAGGGACATATTTGAGGGCTACAATGAGGTCTCAAAGGCCTACCGAGTATACATTCCAGGATAAAGGATAGTTATTTTAATTCAATATGTAATATTTCATGAGGGTAGGACACTTAGGAGGTCTCATGAGAAAGAGCCAACAAGGGTAGAGGATCAAGAGCGAGAAGCTCCTAAGGTTGAGCAGGGACCAACAGCACCAGCACCAGGGACACAGTCCGTAGATTTGGAGGATGATCTAGATATCGCAGTAAGCTCTACTGGGAGGAGGCCAAGATGGACCAAACAAACCTTGAGAGATGTTGAGGAGCATGTGGAGGCTCCTATTAGCACCCTCAGGTAGACCAAACCATCGACAAGATTTCCCGATTATTTGGCATTATCAAGCAATGTCAACAAGTGTGAGCCTTCCACTTTTGAGGAAGCTGCAGATGAGCAAGTTTGGAGGGATGATGGAGTATAGCTCCATCATGAGAAATAGCATATGGGACATAGTGTCGACACTGGAGGGAAAGTTTGCGGCCATTGTCAATGGATCTATAAAATCAAACAAGCAGCTAATGGCATTTCAAGAAGTACAAAGCGAGGTTTGTGGCGAGGGGGTTCTCCCAGCAGGAAGGAGTAGATTACGAGGAGACATTCACACCTATCACCAGATATGCATCCATTACAGCAGTTATGTCCATTGGTTCATAGATGGGGTGGAGGATAAATCAAATGGATGTGAAGATTGCTTTCCTCAATGTGGTGATTGAGGAGGAGGTGTATATTGAGCAATCTCGGGGCTTTAAACTACAAGGGAGAGAGTCTCATGTATGCAGGTCGAAGAAGGCCCTTTATGGGCTGAAGCAGGCTCCACGCGCATCGTATGCCAAGATCAATAGATATCTTCTTGGTTTGGGCTTCACCAAGAGTGAGGTGGACTCCAACTTGTACTATGTACTTGTTGAGGGTGAGTTGCTCATCTTCATACTTTATGCAAATGATTTATTATTGACAGGTTCAAAGAAGCTTATAGGGATGTGCAAGGAAGATCTTGCTTCAAAATTTGACATGAAGGACATTAGCTCGATGTGTTGATTTGGGGTAGCATCGAATGTGCTCTAGCCCAATGTTTTAAAACTCCAACTCCGACTCCGACTCCGACTCGGTATCGACTCGGCCGGCTCGATTTCAATGACTCGATCGTTGTAAAAAATACATTAAATATTTTTTTTTAATAAAAAAACATAATTTTAAAGATGTCCATTCATGTTTCCAAACACACAGCATTATAATATAGATGGAAGACAACATATGATGAAAGTAGGCTCATGAACCAATCCATTATATCAAAATGGCACCCAGTGCACTGTCCAATGGCAATACATAGTCAACTGTCATACATGATCAAAGACTCAAAACAAAAAACACATAACCAAGGAGGCTAGAAATGGCCTCTACAATAAAAGTAAACTGTGACCAGACTCCAGTACTAGTACTACTGGCTAGTAGCTACTGCCAGAGGAGCCAAGATCATGTCAATCAATCTCTGGATCATCATCAGAGTCAGACAGGGGGCCCCATGGCTCCTCCTCATCATCATCATCTGCAATTGCAACTGTAGAAGTGGTACCATTAGCAGGTTGTGCAACTGCAGCAGATGCAAGCTAAGATAGAGTAGATATGCGGCTACGTTTCTGTCGTGGCTGAGCAGAGGAAGCACCTACAACTGGAGTCCTTGCTGGCTGTGAGACTAACGCTGTGGATCGGGATCTCCATTCAACTGAACAGCATGTTCAAGTTCAATTGATGCCTCGATATCTAAATCTAAATCAAGATCCTCATCAGGATCAAACTCTGTTGGACGACTCTCCACTACCCAATCTGATGTTGGATCAATGTCTTCCAACACAATGGGATCTAAATCAGGTCTTTTGTTTAGCAATTGGTTTCGTCTGAGCCGAAGGTTGTATTGGACATAAACTAGATCATTTAACTATTTTTGATCCAAATGATTTCTCCTCTTTGTGTGAATCCTCTCAAAGACAGACCAATTGCGCTCACACCCAGTTGCACTGCAAGTTTGACTCAAATTACGAATTGCAAACCTTTGCAATTCAGGACAATGGCCACCAAATGCCTCCCACCATTGTGCTGCAAAAAACATAGAAGTGTAATGAGTTAGCTCAACGAAATTACAAATTATATCTAACTTTAAAATTATAAACGATTTAACAAACTTTTAAAAAAAAATAAAACTATTAAGAATTTGAAAATTGAAATTTTTGTTTACCTGGCTCATCTGCTTCTCTTGCAATCTTTGCTAGGTTCTTCCCAAAGGTACCCGAGGCATTGCTGAAGGTTGTGACCTATCGATGTATCTCCAGCTAATCAGACTCCAATGGGATCATGCTATCAAGGCAATCAATCAATCCATGTCTGACCTCCCCCCTCAAAGCTCCTGAGTCCTTAGCTTTATAATGATACCGTGGGTTCAAAAAATACCCAGCTGCATGTATAGGGCGATGGAGTTGATTGTTCCATCTTTCATCAATGATTGCCCAAATGAGCCCATACTTTGCCACTCTATCCTTGTATATCTTCTTTCTTTGCTCCTTTGCTTGATCCATAGCCTCATAAATGAAGCCCATAGCCAACCTTTCCCCATCCACCAACCGCAACACCTTAACTAGTGGCTCAGCAAGCTTCACAAT